>JALLPA010000634.1:0-13798 GCA_036939895.1 Thalassiosira exigua
TGTGTGTGTGTGTGTGTGTGTGTGTGTGTGTGTGTGTGTGTGTGTGTGTATGTGTATGTGTGTGTATGTGTATGTGTGTGTTTGTGTGTGTATGTGTATGTGTGTGTTTGTGGCTTCCGGATATGGAGGGCATGGCCCATTGTGACCTCCAACAATCTCGTGACTAGTCCCATCGCCCACTTGTCCAAGCTCAAGTTGCGCCCCTGCAGTGCAAGATCTTGCCGCTGGAGGGCCACAATTTCCTTAGAGATCATTCCCTCCATGAACATCCTATACCCAATATCTCGTCTTGAGAGCACGTCATCTTCCGGAACCTCAGCGGCTTCCCCTGGCATAAGTATTTCTGATATTGTGATTGTGGCTCCCGTGTACCCCTTGGTGAATTTGATGATGCAGGAGGTAAGGAGTTGATCGGTTCTTTTATCTTCTAACCAGGCTTCCAGCATGTTCACAGTTCTGCAGAGATAGAAAATAGTTTAGTTAACTATCATAGTTATTTCAACCATGCCAATTTCGGCGCTAACTATGCTAACTATTAACTACGCTAACTATGATTTTCGTCAACTTTAACTATTTCACTATTTTTTGGAGAAAATATCAACTATTACTTTCTCACTATTTTTCAACTTTTAAAAATCAACTATTACTATCTCACTATTTTATTAAAATAAAAAAATCAACTATGACTTTTTCAACTATTTGAAAATTTTAATTCTGACCCTTATTTTATTGTATTCCTTTGTTTTCTCTAATTTTATCTGTCACTGTTTCCAAACCCAGCAGCAAAGAGAGCAATGCACAGCTCCAGGGCTCCTCTAGCTCCAGGCCTGCAATAGAAGCCCAAGCTCATGCTGAAACAGGCCTGATTAAGCCTGGCCCTTGCTGCCCATTGCAATATTGTCCCCTCCCTCCCACCAAGCACAGCCAGGCTGGCAGCCACGCTCTTCCCTGCTCCCCCCCCCCGACGCACTCCCCTGAGCCTGGGCACCACCTCCTCTTCCGATGCAACTCCTAACAAGAATGACCAAGGTTGGAATGGCCTGTAGTTTTCTGTAGGCCTTCTCCTCTCCCATCATCCCCCCCTCTACAGGAATTGCTATTGTTGCGTTTTGTCCACTCAGCGCAGCAGCGGATTTCCGTCAGGGCGTTTCTTTGGCAAAAACAAAATAAAAATTACATTCATTCAAATTACTCACTTTCATTTGCCTTTCCCCCACCCCCCTCTCAAACCCGTCATCCAGGGCCCAATGCAGTAGCTGCCTGTGACCTGAGAGGAAGCACAACGCAGCGCTGTGCACATGGTGTTGTCTCAATTTTCGTCTGTGGGATCGAGAGAGAAGTAAACAAGTAAGTGACGATCACATCACTTGCACCAAATCGCACTCGCCTGCACCTCTCAATATCTTACACCGCCCGTTCGGTTTCCTCCGGTGTCGTCCGGTTTGCTCTCGATCGATTGTGCCGTCGGCGAACAGCGCGGCGTTCAAGACGCTCAGCGTTTGGGACCCAGCATCGCGACCCGTGGATTGATTACTCGACGACAGGCCTCGTTGTTTGCACCTCCGACGGTGCAACACAACGTCCGCGCAACCAACAGGGCCACTCAACCGATAGCACGCATCGAAGAGACAATCGCAATGCGAGGGTTCTCATACCTCCCACCAGCGTTGGTGCTGGCTCAGTTGGGGATTGGGATTCGCTCGGCTCGGTTTGGCTCGGCGAACGGGATCGGGAAGAGGTTGTGGCATTGTGTTGGCGTGTGCTGCGCAGGGTGGCCGTGCGTGCGCAGTGCAGTCTGTCTGGCTCTTGACAGCAGGTGAGATATCCGGTAGTCTACCCTTCTCCCCCGGCGCGCTCGCGTTCCGTCCCTCACCTTGTCTTGTCCAAGAAGTGCGTGCCCTTTTGTTTGTACCAATTATTTCATCTCACCAACTCTTGGTTCTCTTCATCAATTGGGCATAACAGGTCAACCAATTTGGCATTAGGTCAAGACTGTTGTAACTTTTATATCTTGGTGAATACGAAACACTGCAACGGGAATCTATGGGAATGTTTCTATAATTATTTTCTAACACGTATTTTGCTTTTAAGGTTAGAATCAAAATGTCAACAAGATTCAAACGCAAGGGATTGAAAGATGCGGGTGGCTCTGCGTCAAATTTGAACAAGGATAAAGTCTTAATGCAGAGCTTACTTGGGTCTCTCCACAAGGGCAAATGAATCTTACTTCGTACAGGCATTCTTTACGACGACGATAATGTGCCAGAGGGATAGGACGATATCCTCTTTCAATACATCGTTAGCGATATCAACATGGACCGCAAAACTGCCACTATCTTTTTTCGAGAGCAAGAGTATTCAAGAAGGTGGAGACTGCTTCCAATGTTACCCTGGTACTTCCATGGACCTATCTCAGCTCAATGATGAACATGAGCTTTACAACGTCCATCTTTGCAGAGTGAAGAAGAAGAGGAATGACGAGATGGACGAGGAGAAGAGGTAAGGTAAGATGAAGAGGCCAATGTTTACAACTATTACTATTGTTACTATTTTTCCTGATAACAGCAACTATTACTATTTATCTATTTTTTGGTCAAAAATTTTAACTATTAATTTTCACAATTTTTTTGCTAAAAACATTCAACTATTACTATTTAACTATTTTTATTTTTAAAAATATTAACTATTACTATTTCACTATTTTTTTCAAAATAATCAACTATGACTTTTGAACTTGAAAAATTATGAAAAAATACTATGACTATGAAAGTTAACTATTTTCTATCAGTGCAGTTTGAGGAAGGCATTGACAACCCGACCTTCCTCCTCACAGAGGAGAATGTGTTCTGTGGTCTCTACCTCCTAAAGACAATATGAACACATCTTGCCCTTCAAGTTATCGTGTAGGAAGACATAGTAGTTGGTGCTTGCAGGCAATGTTCTAAACAGTGAGCCAATTTTAGACTGACTGCTTTCCTCGTAACTTTCCTCGTCATTGGGCCAATTTTATACTGATGGCTTTCGTCGTCAGCAGTGGTTGAGCAGGATTATAGATACAAGACGACATACCAGCAACAATAACAACGTGGAGGAGAAAAAAATGAACTGATTGAAAATGTCCTCACCGTCACACAGAGCCTGCTCCTAACAAATAAGGAGCGGGAAAACCGGAAGTAACTCACATCTACTGCAAGAGCTGCTGGCCAATGGAAGAAAAGAGAGGGGTCGACTTTGCGCAGGTAGTTTGACGCCTTCTTCTTCTTCCCTCCAGGAGCAGTGGGTAAAGCACCAAGGGAGATCAGCCACTGATGGTTTGACGATCAAGATTGGTAGCACTCCTAAAAGGAGCTGCATGATTAGCTTCCGAGATCACTCTCTGGTATCGTCACAGTCGCTGGACTACACCCAGCAATGCAATCAGAACGCCTGGCAGCAATCTTGTGAGCTCCTGGAGCTTCCAACCTGAGACTCCTCTTGTGAATTGTTTCCCTTTGACCACAAGATATATATCAACATTGACGGACTTCTTGGTGAACAGCGGACCGGCGGATGAGGCACTCTTGTCCTTATACTTTCCTTTCTGAACCCTCAAGCGAAGCCGTTATCCTCGTACTTCCTCAGGCTGACATTTGATCAACTCGAGTAATGGAACTCCTTCAGGGATCTATCCTTGTGATTGGCAAGGAGAATCCCTCCGTCGTTCCATAAGAAGTGAATCTCATTCAGCGAGCAACCTTGCACTGCAACTTTCGAATAGAAGGGCTGGGTCCTCCCTCGGGTGAGGATGTACTGGAGCTCACCAAAAGATCATAGAGTAGATCACAGCTGGATGTGATGCGCTTGCAAAGAGTATGTTTGATAGGTCTGGATCATTGACTGTGAAGATAGAGAAGGCCGACGAGGGGTACCACCGGCGGCACAGTACGACTGGCAAGGAGCACCCCTGGCAGACTCCGGTCCAACAGTTGCCCCCTCTTCTTGGTGCTGATGAGGGACCCCACGCCATCAACCCTTTGGCGCCAGCATTGAGATGGGCATAAAAGTGAACATGTCGGAAGACCTTTCCTACGCACTGTCATTGACGACCACAGATCGGGGCTCAAGGACGACGGCGATGCAAAACACCAGGGCCTCCAAGCTGAGGGGAGTGTCCTAGGAACGGAGCCTTTCGTCGTCAGTTCACCAACGCTTATTCCACGGCACCACCACCATCACCGCCCCAAACTGACCCCCGCCGCCATTATCCTCGTGGCCGGCGGGCTTGAACTACCGGGGCCACTGGGCACAGGCGCTGATGCTGAGCAATGCCTGCTGTCAATGCCAACGCTCCTCCGGATTGAGCTCACCCACGCCACTTGGCATGCGTCTGGCCGCCTCCCGCGGGAGGGATGCCATATGGCACGCCAGAAAACAGTGTCGCTTTCACGCACAAAACGAGCGAACCAACCTCCTCCCTCTTTTTTTCGGCCAGCAGCTTCTCCAAAGCTAGACGCTTAGCATGGTGCAAATCGACGATGACGGCGTCGTTGACAGCGCCGTCCCATGCTCATTCCAGTCCAAGCCCATCCAACCCCAGCCTCTTCAATGCATTGGTAGAGCCCTGAATGGGCGATAATGTTGGCGGGCGGTCGGCGGGTCATCAACGGGCATGTCGGTACAAGCGTGCGCTGCGAGAGCCTGGCGAGAGAACACGCGTTCGTCCCCTTCGTCCAGGTGCATCGCGCCTCAGCGGCGGCCTCGCTTGCGCCCGCGATCCTCGCCCTCATCTCACCTACACTCTCATCTCACGCCTCGTCCCTCGTCTCCCGTCCATCCCCGTCAGCCTCAATCGATGGCGCCGTCACCGGTCAGATCAGGGCGGGACGATTGGCGCCGGCGCTGATGCAGCAAGATCGTCCATCGTGGGTTGGCGTGCTTGCCCTTGTGCCTCGCCTATCACGCGTCGTGCGAAACCACGGGAAGCGAGGAGGTCCGTCGCGGGGGCCGCAAGAGGCGCAAGATCACGACGCGGGAGCTCTCGCTCGCGCGCTTGGCCGCCGCCGCCGCCTCCGAGGACGGCGGCGGTGTGGCCGCCTTGGCGGAACGCGACATCCAGCTCAGCTGGCACCGCTCTCGGCGGCGGGCAATATTTCCCAATCCAACGTCGTGTTCATCGTGCAGACTTCCGCCGCGCGACCTTCCAGATCGGCCAGGGACGCGTTCGGTTCGAGCCCCATGAGCGCCCAGAGGAATACGGGGTAGCCCACGGCGTAGAAGGTGGTTTCCGTGGGGAGGCGCGGCTGATAAAATCCCAACATGGAGCACCTCGCCTGATCTCTGTGGAAGCACGGGACGTCCGTGGGGAGGACCTTGGCAACGGTCCTCGCGCACTCGGTGCTGTTGGGACGGGACGTCCCGGATGTAGGTCTTGACCCCGACGGGGAGGCACGGGTTTGACGTCGCCCCGCTTTCAACGAGCTCCTCGTTGTACAGGGACAGCGCCTCGTCGAAGCCGAAGTACGGCCGGGGATGTGCTCCCGTCCCACCGAGAGGGGGGAGAGCGAGGACAGGACGTCCTCCTCAGGACGGAAGGCGAGCTCCGTCGACGCGCCGCCCATGTCGATCACCCGGAACGACGACGCGTCCCGGACGTCGTCGTCGTCGTCCCACGCTCCCGAAATCCAGTTCAACGCCGGCCACGTGAACGTCCCCTCCTCGTTCCCGGCGATCACCCGAATCCAAGACTTCGGGTCGTCCACCTGGAACCCCGACTCGGCCGCGACGTACCCCCAGGTGTCCTCCATGACGGCTTCGGTCTTGTCGGCCGTCAGGACCCTCTTCCCCGCGGACGCGCCGAGGAAGACGGGGACGTCGGAAGGGTCCATCGCGACCGTCACGTGGGAGGAGCCGACCTCCTCGGGATCGGACGGGTCAAGCGCGAAGGGACCGGTGGCGAAGGCGCTCAATCGCGGGCGGTACTTGTACAGGTGGACGCGAGACCCGCTCGAGCTGGCGTCGATTTGGGCAGCGTATCGGAAGCCGCCTTCTGGCACAGCGGCCTCCTCCTCCGCGAGGGCGGAAGAGGAGGAGAGGAGAGGCGGCACAGTCACAAAATCGCCGCGGGTATCATCGTTGACGATTCCGCAAATAATAATTCGAACGATTGCTTCGTTGACGCAAGGGTTGACGCTTCGTGAAATAGCGACAGATGCTTCGGTGCGCTTCGCTTCGGCGCGCAGAGCTCAAAGCGGAACTCCGAGGCGCAAAAGACCCTTGCCAGATCAAGTCGTCGTCCAAAACGCGCCAGACGAACCAAGCTCTCGTGTAATTATTATATACTAATTCAGACAATTTGCTCAAAAATATTATGTTCACGAAGCTTGAATATCAGTCGGCGGTCAATTCTTTTAATAATTCCTACGTATAAATTAAAAAGATGGTTAGGATCACAAATGAATCCAAGAGAACGTATTTTTAATTGATCGAGGAGGTTGTGCCAGGAGGTGCCAGGTACAGGATACACTGTACATAAGTAGGAGTGGCATAGCCACCCTGCGGGGCTATTACCAGTCCTGGAGGGGTGCTCCTGGGTTTCAAAGAGGAATATGAAAGAGTGTTTGCACGTGGAACCCAAACAAGGGATTTGAACCGAAACAAGGGACGTTTGGTGGACGGGGGCTTTCTGTGGAAACGTGTCAACACGCACAGATAGACATTGGAGGATATGCCCTACGAATCGCTCACTAAGCAATGGAGCAAAGATTCTTCTTGCATCAAGGGATACATAAAAAATCAAACATATGCCAGCTGTTATGCCAGCGATAGATTCCGGAGAAGCACAAGCAGCAATGCACCGCGATAAGATCTTGACTATGGGTCGCGAGATCAAAAGTCAATGCTTACTGACTTCCATTGAAAACTGGGGCTTCGTTCCACCTTCAAATACTGATGATGATTATTTGGCGATGATGCAGGATGAGCAATCCTTTCCGTCCATCGACAAGCCTCTGGAGGAAGATACACGTACGGAGACTCATGACCACTGTTCCGTTGTTTGTGTCATACGTCGTTATGCACGTCTTCTTGAGACAATTATCTGAGAGGAGGTCGCTATGCACGTTCGTCCTACAGAACTATCAGACAGGCAGTCAAGAAACATACCCGTCTTGACATGTCTCAATTCATGAATAAGGGAGAATATCCGAGTTTGGAGGATAAATGGATCACTCGCAACTCCTGGAATCCATCAACATTTGTCAATAGGTTGATCAGAGAATTATGTAGTCCGTTTTAGATAGCATCTAATCTGATTTAATACGAGTACTACTATTGTAAGAGAAAATTCCCAAGGATGCATTTGGACCACAACATTGTACATTACAAGAAGACGTGGAATATATCAAATATCAATTCTTTTGATAGAACAATATTTGAATCTCTAGTGACACACTTGAGTAAGTCATACTTATTAAATATTGTAATTCTATCGAGGAACTGTTCTCATTCCATCTCTTGAAAGGTTGCCCGTTTTGTCATAATCAGGTATCTAATAGCATTGATGACCGTCAGTGGGCAGAAATGCTCTCATATAAATGTGTGCACCCAAGATCTCTCAGTAAAGATCATCTTCACGCAAGAGACTTCTTGGTTGGTAAGGAAATCCAACGTTCTCTTCTTGATTTCAGATTTGTGGGGCGATTGGTCATAAAGGAAATACCAACATGAAAAACCAAAGAACATACACTTGGAAGACTCTTGAAATCATTGTTAGGGGAAATTTGGGCTTGGACATTCTTGACGTTACTTTATGGCGCGAAGACGATTGGAAAACCGCAAAAAAAGAACGGTTGAATACAATTATCAATGGATTGGTCAACAACATACTCAAGAAGTTTTCTGTCAGGTGCCCCAACCCCAGCTGCTTGGTACGATTTGATCGCATGAATCCACAGACTACAAAGCGGCGGACGGAAGACAGGAAATCCAGCGAGATTGTTGGTTAGTAAAGGCATCAGTGCATCCATAGATGAATTGAAGTAGGGAAACTGCTCTGCCATATGCGAACCTTGCCATGGAATTGTGATTGAAAACCAGAGAGATCAAACTAAAGATTGTGCCAAATGGATCCAAGGACAACGTTAGGACAGCATTGCATGGGTCGCAGTAGTAGTTGATGATATTGTAAATTTGATTCTTGCAAAACATCACTTTGTAAGCACTACTAGGAAGCACGACCAGGATTGAACAGCCGACCTCCTCCTCGGCCACGACCTGGGGCGCGTCCTGGGCCCCGCCCAAGACCCCGTCCCCTGGGTTTTTCCGACGTCCCAAAGTTCTTGTTTATTGTTTCCATTGTCAACGGCCGATTCCGGATGACTTGAAGCTTGGTATCATCCAGGTAAACATTCCCACCAATCGCGTCTGCGCTCTCGGCTTCATACTGCAATACTCTGGCCTTCAGCAAATCCCTCTCTTTGGCAGCCTCGTCATCTTGCTTATTTGCACGGCGGGCAAGGTTTGTACTCTGTGGAATGACCAGATTCACCTCTTCCTGTTTCCCCTTGTTGCCACGTTTGAAAAGCTTGAATGCCATTCCTTCCCCACTACCAAACGCCGACGCTGCTGAGTCGCCCTTTTGAATGAATTGCGGCGCTGCTGGCATCTGACTCGAAACCTTTCCCCTGGCGCCTGTTCTTGCTGTGAGAGCTTCCATGGTGAGCCTTCTCAACTCACTCTCGAATTCCTCGTCTTGCAGTTGCCTCATGTAGGCCTCTTCGGCTGCACCTGCAGCAAGTTCAGCTTCTTCCTCCTCATCACTCATTTCTTCATCATCGCTAGAGCCAAGTTCACTATCCGCCTCATCAGATGCATCTCCTTCCACCCTAGAAGCGAATGATCCTGTCATTGAATCGTCGTCAGAATCGCCTTCGGCACTGTCTTTTTCCACGGAATCTTCTTCATCTGACATATCAATGCCTTCCACATCTTCGCCAAGAATATCACCATCTGAAATTGATGCATCGTCTGCCCCCAAAAGTCCTGCTTGTGCCAGGAGCCTGATTCGAGCCCTAGCTTCTTCAAGAGTCTGAGCCTTTTCAGCTGCTACGACAAATTGATGCGCATCCAGCCATGAATGGTAACGAACAAACGAAGCAGCCGGCTTCGCCGCCTTTTTGCTTTTACTATTCCCTGACGACACCTTTTTCAGTTGAGAATCACAAGAGTCAAACAAGTCAAGCACAGAGAATTCCACTATACCGTGTGCATATCGAACAGGGCAGTGATAGAAGAAGTTATAATGCCATTTTGAATGTGAATTAAGAGAACATTTACATCTCACAGCATGTCTGAATCAAACTCACCGTCACTCGGAATAGAAATCTTAGTGAAAAGATATCTCTGTAGAGAGGCAAGGGCAAACTCGAGCTTTGCCTTGTTGTTGATAGCCAAACGATATAAAAGTTGTCAGCCATTTCGAACACAAGGAAAGCTCACAGTATGCATGAATGGAACTCACCTTATTGTTGACAGTAACCAGGTCGGAACAGGCAGTTTCGAGGACTTATTGACAGAAAAGTGAGCAATTCATCAACTGCATCAATCCTTATGCATATCAAAGTACACTCACTGGTGGTGACAAGCTTGATACGGAATACAGCCGTTCGCGGATCGATGTCAGACGGCACGCGTGGATCAAACTTTGAGAATGGTGACACAGGCACAATCTGTGGCTTATTGTCGGCTGCTTCTGTTTCCTCATTCTCTTCGTCCTCTTCTTCCAGCTCTTCGTCTTCATGAATCGTCTGGGATACATTTCCACGAGGGGCAAATAGCTCCTGTTTCTCGCTTGCTTGCCTCAGCGCCTCTGGAATAGTATGGCCAAAATTCAGGATGTGGTGCACAAAGTCGAACAGTAGCGACGACGGTATCGCTGCAGCACAGTAAAGTTCGCCCAACGCTCTGGCAGAGACAAGTGTCCTTTGTTGATCTCGGGAACTGGGGTGCTCGATGAACCTAAGGTATGGGGATGCAGAAAGACAAGTGAGGTTCTAGCAGCATAAACTCTTTCCCCCTTGAGCCCTTCTGAATTATTCACCATTGCATTTCTTCCAAAACATCATCAATGAAACGGGCAGGAACCTCAGGTTTGGAGCGCTTTAGGTTTGCCGCTAGCATCGAAATGGCCTTCGTTGATTTGTACCGTCCCCTACGACACGCCTTTAGCATATACTTGCACACAAGAGATCCGCAGTCCAGTCCGCAGTCGCTCCAAGGCATGCGCTGAATTTGTTTTGACACGAAGGAGACACTCTTCTCGTCAGCCTCCAAACGCGACAGAAGGAGATGGCGAAGATATGCCTCCAACGGGGGAACCTTCTTTGTTGGCCGGTGAGTTTGGGGAGGCGGATTGACCATGAGGAAGGCAGATGTTATCATTGCCACGTGTCTCTCTTCGAGGTTCTGCATCGCAACAGCACATTTTGGCCACAGACACAGAGTTGAACCAAGAACGAAGAACCCATAGAATCAAATGAAGTTATGACAGGCTTACCTTCGCCTTCTTAATCCTCATCATGGTTTCCATCAGCTCCTCCAACTTTGAATGGGTGTGCTTCATCCTGTAAAGATACCGCCCGCAAGACTCCAACAAACAGCACGCCTGCAGTTCATTTAGGAGGGATGAGCACTAAAGAAACTGCACACATACAAGATCCGTCGAGATACAATTCGCTCGCGTTAAACGTACCACATCGATATTATACCCACTGAAGCCCAAGGAGAGCACGAGAAATGGAGCAGTAAAGTAAGCAACGAGATAGCGTCGGAAATGGATCAGCATAGCAGTCGAAGTCACTTCGAATTGACTCACCTGAAATCTTCAAGGCACCGACGCAATCCACGAAGCACGATGATGGGGGGCGCCACTCGGAACTTTGTCAGCTCACCCAAATAGCGCGCCGTGCGCAGCCGCCCTTCGATGTTCAGATTTTTCTTGAACCGAGCCTGTCCATGCATCTGCTGCTCCAGTTCCGCAACGAGCGTCGAGTCTGAGTAGACGCGGTCCAGGATGGCCGCGAGGCGGGAGTAGTACGGGAGGAGGTCAAGCCGCGAGCGTGGGACGAGAAAGAGGGTCTCGTAGAGCCTCTTCCTCGACTTTTTGTTGCTGCCGTGGTGCAGGCAAAAGCGATCTGCGAGCTCATCTATGGTGTCCCTCCGGCTTGCCTCGGGAAGCTCTTGCTCAAGGAGGACCATGAGCTTGTAGTGAGGAGTATCCTTGTTCTCAGCATCACCTGTTTTGTGTAACGCAGAGAGTCAGAGAAAAGATCGCGTCTTAAGGAATCTCACCCCAACGAGACTTACCTTCATTGGTTTTGTCCCCTTCTTCGCCTTCCTCCTTGCTAGCATCCTTCTCTTTGCCTTCCCCTGGCTCTTCCGGTGCATCTTCCATCGGCTCCTCACCGCCAATGTCATCCACGTTCATCGCTTCGTCACCCACGGCGCCCTCCTCCTCGCCGCCGATCCCGCCACTGGCACCGTACTGCCGAAGATTCCTCTCCCGTTGCTTCTCCAAATCCGCGGGGCCAATTCCGAGCAGCGCAGGTGGCTTCGTCGACAGAAAGTCGGGGACGTCGCAGTAGAACGAGCGCGTCTCCTCGTCGTCGAACGGTCCCAGCCGCGCCGCCTCGTCTCCTCCAGCCTCGTCCCCGTTCCGCGTCCAGAGCTCGATGCCCTTGCCGTCCGCGACAGCCCCCTCTTCCAGAGCCTCCTCCTCCTCGAGGACCGGAACGTCGACGTCCAAAGCCTCCGACAGGGCCTCCACTGACTTCCGGAGGGATTCCATAAGGGATCGAGCGTCTGTCAGGCCCTTCTCGCGCGCCTCGGACAGATTGCCCTGGAGGAGGCGGTCTTGCTCGCACCGTTTCTCCAGCTTGAGCAGGCGACGATGGGTGGTGACGTATGATTTGGCGAGGGTGCGGTAAGCGCCAAGGCAGTGCTTGCGCAGGGCGGCCGTGGCGGGGGACGCGACGGCGCGGGAGATGGGGACCGTGGCGTTGAAAGCCTCGATGGTCGCCAGGCATTTGTCTTTGAGCTCGTCCGAGAGGATGGGGGTGAAGGGTTCCTTTAGGTCGCTTTCCTTTGTGGGCGTCGACATCATTGCCACCGCAGTTCCTGCTGCCGCTGCTGCCGGAGTTTTATCCGCAGCGGGGAGTGGTTTGCCCTCGCCTGTCACATTCGCAACGTCAACCTCCTTGGTCTCCTCCGGTTTGGTGCCCTCCTCCGAGGCACCGATTGGGACTAAAGAGAGCGCGTCCTCGCCCTTTCCCTCGACCTCGTTCAGCAACCGCTTCACCTCCTCCTGCGCGCTCCGCGGGACGATCCCGACGATCTCAGTCCCCCCCGCCTTGGCGAACGTCACGATCAGGTTGGCGTCGGCGACGGCGTACTCCTTCCCCTCCTCCGCGGGCACCCCCGCCGCGTCGCAGAATATTTTCGCAACGCTTTTGACGTCAGCGATCACGCCGTGGAGGACGAATTCAACGAGGAGGCGAAAGGAGATGCGGCGGGGGAGGCCTCCCTCTCCCCCTCCCCCCGACTCGTCGCCGCTCACGACGGAGATCAGCGTGGGGATCAGCGCCCCGGCGAAGGCAGGGTAGCGCCGGTGCATCTCGATGCAGAGCATGACGATGCCGGGCACGTCTGCGAGCATGACGCGGGAAACAACACCGTCAAATGTGGTTTCTGGGTGGTTTCAACTCAGTGTGTTCAACTGGTTGTATCCTTGGTAACAACATCGAATAGATCAACATAGAATCTCCTCCAAATCAAAAGGAGCGCAAGTGCCGCAACAATTGTCTCAACACTGTGCATGACAGAAGAAGTTGTGCTTGTGTTCGGACTCGCCCCTCTCTGGTGCCAAACTGCACAAAATATCATTGGTCGAATCACCCCCTCTGATTCAGGTCCATGAATGCATTGATGCAGCATTGTTGGCAGCCAATGAAAGCTGTGCCATCAGATGGAACAATCAACGCACTGCGTCTACTTCCGCGAGCGCATTCCAATCCTCACGAAATGACCGCGTGCAATTGCAAATCGATGAAAAGAAAACCAAAGGTATGCTCTCACCGGACTGCTTCACCTTCCCCTGAGGCTCCGCCAGCGCCCCGGCCACCTCCTCCACGTATCGCGTCAGATTCAACGTCCTCACGGGATGGCTCGCCCCCTCCAGCTCCTTCGGCGCGGGATACTGCCCCGCCTTGATCTTCTTCACAAACGCCGTGCACTTCTTCAGATCCGACTTGAGCCGCTTCTTCGAGCTCTCGAACGATTCCCGTCCCTTTTCCAACGGCGACGTCGACTCCCCCGGGCCCGCGCGGGGGTCGAGCTCTCCCCGATGCCGCGCGCGCAGGGCCGCGCTCGCCGTGAGGGCTTCGAGCGTCGCGATGCCCGCGCTCACCTTGGCGTCGTACGCGGACTGGATCCCCGCCCGTCGCTCCAGCTCGGCCTTCCGGGCGCGCTCGGCCTCCTCGGCCGCCGCCTTGGCCGCCGCTGCCGCGGCCTCCTCCTCCCTCCGTTTGCGCTCGGCCTCGCGCTCGGCCTCGAGGCGCTTCATCCGCTCGGCCTCGGCCGCGGCGCGGTTGCCTCCCCCTCCCCCGCCGCCGCCGCCCCGTCCCCCGCGGCGACGGCTTCCGCCCCCACGTCCGCCTCCCCCTCCGCCCCGTCCCCGGCCTCCTCCCCCACCACCGCCGCCGCCGCCCGACGACCCTCCTCCTCCTCCTCCCCTCCCGCCTCCGCCGCCGCGCCGGCTCCCGCCGGG
>JALLPA010000635.1:0-13719 GCA_036939895.1 Thalassiosira exigua
CGTCGACTGCGCGATCGATTGATTTTTATGCTCACGTAGGAATCGTTTGGTGTACGGAGCGCGGGCGCGGGCGCGGGCTCGACTGGGAGCTGCCTAAGTACTACCATACCTGTTAGTGCTTAGGTACGTAGCCTCGTAGTTGACTCCGGCGTTTCCGGAGTTTATCGTACCGCCGCGCTTCGCGGCAGCAATGCCATCCCTGTCATGCTACGGCGCAAGTGGGAGTCATAGTATTGGGTGTGTGTGTATCGTAGACCGCGCGCTCGAGCTCATCTCACACCTTTGTTTTTGCCGGCTGGAAGTTGGAATTTGACTTTTCTCTTCATGTGCAGGTAGGTACACATACAAAAATTGTACTCAACGCTTTCAAATTTTGTGAAGTACTTTATCCGCTGTGGGGATATGCACCGAAATAAATCGTTTCTCACAAATGAATGTGCCGTCTTCATGTGAAATTATAGCTCACGGAGGTATCAGTATTGAATGATTTGAACAGAAGGGAAATCAGAAACATCACGCCAACTGAAATGGTTTTTGCTTCCAACCCAAGTTGTACAATAGTATCGACCATTGCCAGCCAGTCATTGCCCACATTTTTTTAAATTCTGACTGTGCTCGGGTCGTAAGTCGTAAGTACGATATCGTACCTAGGTACCTACCTACCACCATGGTCGTGCGTATCGTAGGTTCGTACCTACGATACTTGCTCTATCCGATCGCAATAAAAGCAAGAGGCAGTTGAAATCAACGAACCTAAAACGAACCTACTCCTAGATAACTTACGATGATACTCCTACTCCTACACAAATTATTATTATCGCCGGCTATCGCACTCAACGATTGGTTTCTTTCCCAACGTTCCCCTATCGTACAATACCTACGATACCGCATCTACAGGGCTGTTGGAAGGTGGAATCAGAATCCAGGGGCGAGTAATCATCCGCCCCTGTCAGAATCAGCCTCTGAGTTTCATCATCGTACATCAAAAGTGACTATTCACGCGCCGAGGTAGGGTTTGAAGTCACGATTACGGGCCAGCAGACGATCCTGCGGATTCGAATCGATTGTTCGACCTGAGCTGGACACAAAGAGCACGACTGAGGAATATATTGCGGCGCTCGATTTCATTGTTCCATAAAGTTCACGGTGCATCGAGCACAAAGTGAACGACATTCCGCCCCAGGTCCGCTCTCCGCTCGTGCATCGCTCTCCTGCCGACGAAAGATGTTGTCTATAGCGTTGATTGATGCAAGGTTGGTGGGCACAATGGACGGAAAGAATCGGGCCACGGCGAACCTACAGAAAGAGAAGGGATGCAGAAGGCGTAGGCCGGGGAGGGGGAGAAGGGGGCGCGATGTTGGCCCGAGCGACGATCGTCGGGCGTTGTCACCGAGGAACTTCTCCGGCAATCTGTCTCTAGCATTGGTCGATGCGAGGTTGATGGGTACAATGAATCGAGATGATCAGGTAGCCGTGGCAAAACTACAGAACGAGAAAGGACACGGATTAGCGTCCACACCCGATGATTCATCTGCAGCCAAGACCCCAAAGCACAGCCCCGAAAATCACCACCGCCGGGCGTTGCTAACTAAGAGCTCGTCGCTCCCCAAAAGCTTCGCGTGTCACTTCGAGTTTCCCAGCAACATCCGCTCCGTCAAGCATCTCGTTGAAAAACCTGCCAAGAAGAAAGCCCTCGGGGTGCGCTTTTCTACCGAGGAGGCCGAGGTTCATCGCTATGAATTCGATCGGAGCCTCGCCGGCGACGTCTTCTACACGAGGTGCGAGCTGGAAGACATGGACCGGAGCCGGTACACAGACGCGGCGATGCTGCGAGAGCGGTGTCTCGAAGACGAGAGGGGAAGTTCCGAGGAGTCGACGAGAAAAGACGTCAGGATGCTGCTGGCTAAGGCCCTCTCGGACGACGATCGGGATGACGCGGCGTCCACCGCGGGGATCGAGCATTTCGTGTACCCCGAACTTCGGACGGAGATGATCCAGCGGAAGGACGAGTTGCGACGGGAGGTGCTGAGCTTCGCGCACTCCAAGCGGCCCGATCCGCAGGGATGGAGGCTCGCACAACACTCTAGAACGCTTTCGCAATGGGCGCAGGACGTGGCTCAGGAGAAGGGCATGAGGTATCGCGTGGGGAATGATGCGGCATACGATGACGAGGAGGAGGCCGTGAATTCGGAAGACATGGGAATGCGGAACGATTGAGCGAGTTGGATGCCCTCGCTTCGCTAGATTGTATTGTAGAGGAGGCTTCATGAAGTTTGTATTGGATGACATGGCAATTAATGGTCTACAATAGCTGCACTAATAATATTGGTTGAACGATCCACGGATGAAACTCTTGTAAAACTCTTTATGGGGGCGACCTTGCAATTATCCAGGGGGCTACAAACTCCTGCTTAACATAGTTTTTGATCATGATGAAGTTTTTGATGATGACATCAGCTGCGATACTCGACCCTGTCCAAGACCTTACCGGCCACTTTAACCTATTGGGATTCGCACACATCCAGCTTACTTTTTCCTAGCCTGGTTTTGATTTTCCTTGTCTTTGCAATGATTTTCATCATTCCCTATGGGTGCATTAGTTTGATTGGAACAATGAATTACAGTTTGCTATGGCAAGTGCAATTCATAGTGGTCATCAGTCGTTCCGTGAGGATTCTCGACCAAAGTCAGGTCCCTGTCGGAATCACTTTAGGACGCTAATTGTTCATAAGCAAAAAGGCAAGACCAAATCAAATCTCTCTACGGGTTCGTTCATATTTTCAGATGATATTATTCTGGTATGCTTAGATGCATGAGAAGATTCACCCAAAGTCGGCTATTATCTGGCTATTCAAATCGGAGATTTGGTGAGGCATTAGCCCCGGGCTAGGGTCACCCTCTGCGTGGTCAAGATTAGGATTCTGGACATATGCACATGCTTAAATTCCATGGAATGACCATGCAGATGGGCAAAAATCGATCATGTCAGAGAGTTAATTTAAATCTTTACGTACAAATTAAGGCGGCCCGTTAACGGGGACAGCTTGAAATCTGGCACAGTATATATATAGGTCGTATGTCACATACCCAGGCAGCTGTCATCACCTGCTTGCTTTTTGAATTATATGACTTGGGTCATAAATAAAAAGTTGTATTGATGACGTTATTCCCCCGGGGAAATGCATCAATGCAGATCTCAAAGGAATCATTGCATTATTGTGTTGAACAGCTTGATCGTGCTCCAACATTATGAACTGGCTCTTATGAAAGAATGTAAACGTTCTGAGCTAAGATAATTGCTTACTTACTTCCTTCCTTACTTACTTACTTACTTACTTACTTACTTACTTACTTACTGGGGTTGGTGCCCAGCTTGGCAAGGCATTTCTACCGTGAATTTCTCCATCTTTCCCTCCCCAAACAAAGGAGGGGCTGGCCGGGGTTGAGCTCAGCATGATTTTCCACCGGGTTGTCATCGACCCCGCTCATCTGACCATGAACTGGTAACAGCCCATGGACGTTCCACAGAACATACTGCTGCAAGCCACCATGTTTGTGTTTGCTGAGGACACTTGCCTATGATTCTTCCTCTCATCTCTCCTCCCTCCTCCCCGGCCGAAGGGGGTTTGCTACCTGAGTTGTTGCCCAGCATTGTTGTCAACTCCGTGACCCGTACGCACGGACCTAAGGGTACATTGCCTACATGGTACACCCTCTTGTGTGCTCAAAGCAGGTCACCGCAGAGGACCTTGTCCACGCTCTATCCACCCTTTTCTTCTCCATTCTTTCCACCCGAACAAGGGGGGTTTGCTGGCTGGGTTATTGCCCAGGGTGATGTGACATTGCGGCCGTGGTGCTGGGGCCGGAATATCCTACTACATGCGCTTGGTTCTGAACCCATGTCTCCTCCAATTCCTCCTTCCCGGGATGAGGGGGGAATGATCTATGTCAAGCCCGGTCGCCCGGGCTTGAACTGGCTAGAGATGTTGGTGCCGAGAATGACGTGACATTGCTGCCATGTGGGGGGGGGCAACTGCCCGTCCATCAAACAGACTGGGCACTGCACCGGCCTGCCATCTGCACCCCCCGTCCTTTGTTACATCGGGAGATTGCGCGTGACGAGAGCAGCTTGATGGTCGGGGTGATAAACAGTTAGATGTAGAACTTGGAGGTCATTAGGGATCGTTGCCGGGGATATTGATCATCAATATCAGGCACTGGAGCGGCAAAGCTTTCCGTTCTGGGGCAACCAGAAAGTATAAGATGACGTCGTCAGACTAGGGGGCAATAATTCTGGGCTATGGGGTGTCTTAAATGGTTAGCGGGGTGCTACTAGACAGCGGCGACCACCATGGTTGAAGCCATTCTTGGCTCTGCTCCAATCAATGGAAGGGGGAACTGGTACACCTTCTATGGGTCATAGTACGATAACATTAGGTAGGTACCTTAACTTTCATGGTACTACAACGAGATTGTAAAAATGCATGTCACCAGGAGATCTAGCCAATACACAAGGGACTCAAAAATAAACAAAGATAGGTTTCAAAGCAATACAATCTTCCCTCCAAAAAATATTAACTGATCGCCACCGTTGCCATTGTTTTGCAGACGTTAAGCCTTCCTCAAGTGCATAATGATATGTCCACTGGATGGAAGACGAGATAGGAGAAACGTCACATGTGTACTTGAATTAGGTTAATAAAACATTCGATTTCCATCAAGATTTTGATGATGATCTATTTCATCCCATGTAGCCAATTTTTTTCTTCATTCTGATGTGCATTGTTTCCACTTGAAGCTAGCATCTACCTTCATCTACCTTTCCCATATGTATTATTTTCGTCTAGTCAGTGACCCCCATTTAAGGGGTGATTATAGCAGATGGTTCCTTTCAAGCAATCAATAAAGAGCCCTGCTCTTCTTGACCAAAATCAAGTTGAGAGATCTGATATAATGAAATCATTTTAATAGATACTGGCATGTCATCCCATACACAAGATGCGTGCCTTGACATTCAAACTGGCACAGAAGCCAGATTTTTTTGCAAAGAAAAGGTTCTAGGCCAATGCTTTGTAGGACCATGTCCAAATTGTCTGGACAAAATTGTCTTATTTATTATACATGTCCTATCTTGTAATATCAACTGAATCTTTTTATTTTATCCCTACATCCTCTATGTGTCTAGGTCCGGTGTTTATGTGGATAGTTGTGTACTAGTTTTGCTGCGCAAAACTAGTATCAACGGATATATGAATTTGTTACCATGATTCATACAGATCAGACCATGACACACTGACAACCCCTGTCTTCTTGAAATCAACAATGAGAGCAACCTGTGCATCTGAGTCGGAAAAGACAAGCAAGGCAAATATTCTTAGACTGGGGGGGGGGGGGTGATTGGGGCCGTCGGCTATCTCAGATACGATTTTGGTACAAAAGTTTGTTTTCAATGAGCCAGGTCAAAAACTCTGTGGGACCAATTAGAAAGGAACCAAAGCATGAACCCTGTATCCTAGCACACAAGGATAAGGATAAGTGGCGTACACATTTGGGAGTATCATTAGACCCCCTCTGGTCAAGGCTTAATATCAGAAAGGTGATGTTGAGGGTCTTGCGATGTATCAAAAATTGACTTGAAACAACAATAACAATCACTTGAAGAAAAGTTTTCCCTTTATTGTATGCCCCCCCCCCTACCCGTGTGCCCTCTCTACAGAAAGAGAGCACATATCAGAGGAGTATATTTTAAAAAGAAGATGAGACCTGGTATCTACATAGCAACGGATGTGCACTATCTAGTAATATCATGTCCTCTGCTCAGAAGCCATATGCGAACTCGCGCTTGACGGTCAAGCGGCACAGGTGGGGTTCCACGTAAACAGGAGAGGTCAAACAGCCACCAATACAACCATTCCTGCTTGTATCCAGCATCTACCAGTAGCCAGTTTCAGTCTGGATTGACATGTGTTTGGACCATGTAGGTACCTTTGTTATCGAGAGGACCACGCCCGTCGGAACGGTGGTGATGCCAATGGCAGCAAAGATGACGTCGGTCTTAAGTTGGCAAACATGCTGATGCCGACGTCGACTTGTCAGAGGAAGGGGATAGAATGTTACTGCCGGACAGAAGTCGTCATGGTCAGTACTAGCTCCCCCCATGGTGAGGGCTCATTCCTGATGCAGTCAATCAAAAGAGATTTCATTTTTCATGGAAATCTTTGTTGAGGAACACGGAAGACGGTCTGACCGTCGCTTCAAACAGTACCACGTGGCAGGATGCTGTCCAAGCCCTCCAAAACTTCTCCCTTCATGTGTGATCACGATGAGATGCTCTCTTACCTAAAAATGTGCTGTCTTTCTCCAACATTCATCACGTAGGTATCAGTATTAAAATGTGTTCTTCAGAAGGGTAAACGGAAACAACGTGCCGCCTGAAAAGGAATTGCTTCCAACTGACGCTGGAGTATCACTGCATATTTTTTTGTTCGGACCGGACTACGATAGTAGGATTATTATATATATTATTATATATTGGTATCGTAGGTAGGAGTAGGTAGGTAATTACCATCACCTGCCCACGCCCGCCAGCCACTGATTCCTGATTCACTATGTCAATGACCGCCAAGACAATGCCAGCGCGCATTCATGACGCTTTCATGGATATGGTGTGTGCATGCTGTGCACTGACACCCACGTATTGCGCGCTGCCTGCATTCACGCACGAGACTTGTTGGACCTGTATGTGTGCTGGACACGAAGAGCACGACCGCTCGATTTCTTTTTTGAATTGAACATAAGGT
This sequence comes from Thalassiosira exigua, assembly GCA_036939895.1. Classification (NCBI taxonomy): domain Eukaryota; phylum Bacillariophyta; class Thalassiosirophyceae; order Thalassiosirales; family Thalassiosiraceae; genus Thalassiosira; species Thalassiosira exigua. The sequence goes on from JALLPA010000635.1 coordinate 6,801, forward strand.
AAATTGAAAGAGAGTCCACCCTCTAGATCACGGACCAAGTCTGTGCTCTAGATCCACTCGTGCATCGCTCTCCAGCCAACCAAAAATGTTGCTGTCTACAGCCTTGCTTGACGCAAGGTTGATGGGTGCAATGGATAGCGAGAATCAGGTCGCCACGGCGAACCTGCAGAAAGAGAATGGAAACAGATCCAATCTTGTCACCTTCGGCCCCTCGTCCACGGCCAAGGCTCAGGAGCATTGCCCCCGCATCCACCACCGGGCGATGATGTCCATAGCGTTGATCGAGGCGAGGTTGATGGGCGCGATGTATCGAGATAATCGGGTCGCCGTGGCAAAACCGAAGAGAAAGGAGAGCAGCGGATCCGAGTCCACCTGTGACGCATCGTCCAAGGCCAAGGCCCCGAAGCTTTGCCGGGACAACCGCAGCCGGACGTCGTTGGCCAAGGGCTTCTCTGGTCGCCAGGCGTCCTTTGCCAGGAGCCTCGCGGGCCGCTTGGAGTTTACAGGCAACGTCGGCTACGTCAAGCTCCTCGACGAAGAATCCGCTCGTAAGAAGGCCACTGGGGTACACTTTTCTACAAGGGAAGCTGAGGTTCATACCTATGGATTCGATCCGAATCTTGTCGGCGATATCTTTTACAAGAGATGCGAGCTGGAGGATATGGGCCGAAGCAGGTACGAAGACGCGGCGATGTTACTAAAGCATCGTCTCAATGATTTGGAGCATCTTTCCAAGAAGTCGACGAGGAACGACGTCGCGATGCTGTTGGCCAAGGCCCTCTCGGACGATGATCGGGACGACGAGGAAATGTCCATCAAGGGAATAGAGCACTTCGTGTATCCCAAACTTCGGAGGGAGATGATCCAGCACAAGAACGAGTTACGACGGGAGGTGCTTAACTTTGCCCACTCCAAGCGGCCTGATACACAGGGGTGGAGGCTCGCGCAACACTCAAGAATGCTCTCGCGATGGGCGCAGGAAGTAGCTCAGGAAAAGGGGATGAGGTATCGCCGAAAGGATGTTTCAGAATATGATGACGAAGAGAAGGCCATGGACTCAGATGAGGAATGAGGAATGATGGAGCGAGTACCACGTCGCCCTCGCTCCACTAGATTGGATGAGGCCTCATGAAGTTTGTGTTTGGGATAACGGGGTAAATAATGGTCTACAAGAGCGGTGCTAATTAGGGAACAATCAATGAATAAAAATGTTGTAAAAGCTCTTTATTGGGCTGACCCGGCAGTTATCCTGTGGGCTACAAAACCTCGCTTTACATTATTCTTGGTTATGATGCAGCGTGTGATGATGGCATGATGTCATCCATCACGCATGCAAAGCCGCGATGCACATACCTACTCTGCCATAGACCTTGCCAGCTAATTTTCCATACTGGGATTGATCGACATCCAGCTCAGATTTGTCCAGCCTGTCTTTGGTTTGCCTTGCCTTTGCAATGCTTTGTATCGTTCACCAGGGATGCCCTTGCTTGATACGAACAAGGGGATGGTAGTTTGCGATGAAGAGGACATTTCATTGTGGTCAGTAGTTGCTGTGTGAAATACCTCGTGTTTGTCGACCAAAGTTGGGTCCAAGAATATGTTATGAAAAAAAAAACAAGACCAAAGTAAATGTTTCTACAGGTTTGTTGATATTCACTGCTGACATAATTTTAGCAAGCTTTAATGCATGCCAATATCAGGATTCTGGACATTTTGCATATTATGCTGGTGCCGATCATTGCATGGAATAACCATGCAAGTTGGGACAAATACTTCATGTCACTATGAGACCAGTCAGAACACACACCACATGATTTGCCAATTTCCCTCCCCTCCTCAGTTAGTGAAGCCCTCCTCGATTGCAGAATAATTAGTCCACCTGATGAATGAATTGAGAGATAGAACACATCAGCATGACAATTAAGTCCAAACGAAAGTCGGGTCCTCCCGCTGGAGGAGGGGCAGCTGGAGACAAGGTGGTGATTGACAAGGCGAGTGCTAGTGCTGCTCTTGTCAAGTTAGAGAGGGAGGCTACGAGTCCTGATACCCCAGAGATCGTTGCTGCCTTCCACAACCTCATGTCTTAAACAATGATGGGGATTATCTGGCCTGGCTGCTATATGCCCCTATGTTTCAAACCAGGAATTGTCGGTACTAGTACGTTGGAAGTGTTTCGTGCTTGAATGAATTTGGTTGTCAACTGCAATCCTATTATTACATCGTTCCAGTGTTTGTGGTTCTTCATTATCCTGCCTGGCTCATTGATGATATTTGATTATGTTTGGACGACACTTCATACCTTCTTTGGTTGTGCTGATGCCATCACAGCTCTGCCGATGCCTCTCCTGTGGCGTCAATCTAATCGCTTTAAGGGTCAAAAGTGTCCTGGATGTAAAAGGAATTAGATTCTCGAGAAGAATTTGTTCCCTGCTTATGTTGTTGCTGCCAGGGTGATGCAACGAGGGGGGAGAGAAGACATACTCTTAAGAAGCAAGCAAGTCTGGCAAAGTATCAACTTTTTCAGCGCTAAGACAGCTCTTTGCCTGAGTGGTGGAATGATCCACGGAAAGATCAAAGCCATTGCAAGCTTGAAGGGTTGTTGCCTCCAACTATCAACGTGACCCATTGTACATCGTACAAATGATGAATGGCCTGAGCGGGCACGATCATGTTGCAAATGTGAAAGCACGCCTTGTGCATCTCAACATGTTGTGACTTGAAAGCACCAACCATCGATTCAGTGAGCTTTCTACTTACAAGAGCACACCTTTGGTTTATGATGCAGGTGCTTTTCGTGGATTGAACCCGTTCAGAGCTGATTTCATTGATTATAAAAAGGTTGATATTCCAGTGAGGGAAATCACAAAAGAGAATCGAGTCTGAGGTATTGGCACAGTGATGTACAGGACGACCGAAAAATGGCGATCCTCTGTTCATCCCTGGGCTGTCCTATCATCTGGACTCTGTTGAAATAAGATTGTTCAGCCCTCAGACTCATCATCAGCGGTATGGTGGATAAGGTGTCATTGCTGACAATGGAGTGCTCATCAAGTTTCGAAAACAGATTGACTGTTTTATTCATCATGACATCCACATGCCAATCAACAAGTATGGCTCAAATCTTCTGATGGTTTTCAATGTCACTCCTATTGCAAAGGAAAAGAAGGAGATCTCCCATCATTTCAAATCATCTTTGGCCTTCTTTCGTCGCAGTTTAGGTTTCTGTGGCAAGTGGTCTGTTAAATGGACGAGTTTGAATACAAGTTTGGCACCATCAGGCGGATGTTATGCCCCTGTATGAGCTCTGAAGACAATGTGAACCTCACCAATGGTCAGAAGAAGTTACGTCTATGGCAGTGGAAGTTAGACATTAGCATGGCTTCTGTTCAAGACCTCATACGAGGACATCAAGCAAAGGAACCAAATGGAAATGATGTATGGATGGATCGGGTCATCAAGCCAAAGTTTTCATCAGCTTTAAATTGCAATATTTTAATGTGTCAGATCCGTGAGTTGGCTAGAGCCAAGAAACAAAATCCAAAGGTTGTGAAACTTCAGTCAGTGAAAGAGAAGGAAGTAGTCATTTCTTGGGACAAGCATGAAGCTGGTGCTTTTGTTACTGTGGATCATTACAACATTGTGTCAACACCTGGTGGATTGCTTGATGGCTATGGCTGAGAAGGAGCAAACAATTGGTATCATGGAGGATCTATCTTCATTGATTTGACTGCTGGCATTATCTAGGAGGAGAGTCGAGTGTCTTTGAATGCAAGCAAGACCCTGTTGTCAAAGGCTAGGTTTGAAAAGTTCTTGTTTGAAAATGGCTGTGCGGAGATCAAGCATCTTCACAGTGACGTCGGTGTTTTCTAAGCAGAAAAGATCAAAAATGAGCGGGCTGAGAAGAATCAGACCCAGTCCTTCTCCTGAGGCCAAGTGCAGCACCATAATGCTAAGGCTGAACGAACAATTTAGACTATCATGTGGATGGCTCGGTCATTCATGCTCCATGCTTCGCTAGACTGGACTGAGCAAGGCATCGTTGATATTGCCTTGTGACCTTTTGCTGTCAGGTATGCAGTGTGGATCTACAATCACCTGCCTAATCAAACAACTGGAATGACACCAATGGAGTTCACCAAGAACAAGGCTGATCACCGTAACCTACTTCGAACTCATGTTCAAGAGGCTCAACATACGTCCTCAATTCAAGGCTCCAAGGCAATGCAAAGATTACCAAGTTCAATCATATGGGGCACAACAGGCACAGTTCCTGGGCTTCTCCGATCAGCATTCGTTCTTGGTGGCTTTGATACGACAGCTTGGAACGGGATTTGTCAGTCCTCAACAACATGTGGTCTTCGACAACAAGTTTGAAACGGTCTACAGCACCGGTGTTGACGATGAAGTAGTTGATGCAATATGCAAGGATCTCTTTGAGAACAGCCGTGACTGGTATGTTGAACCTGAGTACAATAAGGACGGAGTGCTTGTGTACAAAATCGTCCATTGGACAACGTATGGTTGTCTGAGCCAGAGCAGCGTGAGCGCGAGAAAAGAACTCCAGCCTCCCAAATTTACTCCTCGCTCCGAATGGTACCATTTGAAGACGATATGGTGGCGGAAAAATTGTTCCTCGGGGGAGTATCCTCCACAAAATTCCTACAGCTGAGCAGCTAGGCGACCACTTCACCAAGTCCTTCCTATAAGCTACCTTCGAGTATCTGAAAAGGACGCTGATGGGGTGGTAAGGCTTGACAGGGAGCTCAGTCTATGAAAAGGAGTGTTTTTCTGACCCATTACCCATAGCTGGGCTCCCTGGTGGCTAGTGCTAGAACTGATGTTTATCAGTGGCCAGTTGCCAGCCGGTTGTGGTTGTATAGTTTTTTAGGTTCGTACAATTTCCTACGTATAAATATGACCTTATGGTCATAGATACACCCATAGGGCTAGGGGGAGAGAGAGGACCCAAGATACTTACATATGGGCCCTATTGACCTTCTTGGAAGTATCTTGGTGCCACAAACCCTTTTTGGGACTAGGGGCGTGTACTTTTTAAGAAATGGACATTTTAAGAAATATGTTTATAGCAGAGGGAGGCACTTTGTACGGCCAAAACCTCCTATTTTCGGCCATTCGAGTCGCATATTTGGACCAAAATGTGGATGATCTCTTGGAAAGGTTGGTAAGAACATTAGTTTTTTAAGGCTCAATACACTCCTCATCCAGATAGACGTATCTAGCAATTCCGCTATTTTTATGCAAAAATAGACAAAAAGGTACTAAAATAGGGTCGGGAGAAGAAGTTTCTAGGATGTTTGGTTGGGGTAATCCCCCAAGAAGCAAGTTACTGGTACATTTTTAATTTTGTAGGGACGAGACTTAAGTCGTTTATGGCGTTCAATACACCGTTGAAAAGAGGAGATCAAGCTGAGCATTTTGAGCCAATTTATAGGGCAAATTTCTGGCATTAAGGTCCCTAACATAGGTAGTAAAAACTGTCATATTTCTTGAAATGTACAGCAAAATTGAGCTTGGAATTCAAACAGACGCACTGCGATTGGCCATAACGCACGAAATATTCGATCTGAGAAAAAGGAAAAAAATCCCAGAACTGGCTTCATGAGATTTTCCATTTGAGCCACTTTTCACCATAATCAGCCAAAAATGGCAACATGGGAATTTCGATTTACGTTAGCTCGTTCTCAAAAAGTACTCACCTCTATCTTGGGGTCCAAGAACAAGTGGGTTTGACCATCTTGGCAGTCATGAGCCCAAGATCATTACATCCACAGAAAGCGCTCCTGTAAGCTCATAAATTTTGCTTCGAGAGTAGGCTTTCTCAACAACCATATTTTTGGTTGCAGTTGACGAGGCAAAAAAAACACTATTGTACACATATGTCTACAATAGCTTGGGTAGGGGGTTATACGAGGTAGCTGATCATGTCTTGTGCTAGCCACTACAACACCCTATCAAGACTCTTCGCTTTCATCATAGAAGCATCACTACCACAAGACTGGCTTGATGTATCTTCGAACGCTAGCTATTCCACCAAAGATACTTCTTCACGAGCAGAGCCATCTAGTCACATGGATTGCTGCGTCGATCTACTCCATTTGTCACGTGTCTAGAAGATGAACGCATCACTCGTTCAAAAGTCAGCATCCTACAACTATAAAGCATGTTGTGCATGATGCAGTTGTCTTTATTACTTGACCATGAATCTCATAGCTCCCCCATGAGCACACCTGTCATGGAGGCCGACCTAAAGTGCTCTTCGAAGTATTCCGCGTGCGTGAGTGACTGTACAAGCAACCGTGCCGCTGTGTCAGCCATAATTATTCAAGTGGAATGCGCTAATTCTTCCGTTGCGATCGCCTTTCATGCGCATGCCCGATATGTAGTGTTGAGGGGCACAGTTCGAAAATTTGCCGTTTCCAATAAATTTGTTTCACGTTGAGGTCGCGCGTCCGGAGGCATAGTATCAGGTTGGCTACAGCGTACCATGTGATCACATGCCTGCTCCGGCCAGATGTCACATGGGATTGCGCCATTTGGCAAAGAGAATCCGGGCGGTGCACAAGTCCGCGACAACACGTCACAAGTCAGTAACCGCTCGTCCTTTTGCGCGCGCCTGCATGCGTACAATTGCTGTGCACCAGCGTTTCATTGTCGGCTACTGTATTACTACTTTTTGGGTTGGGGTTTGAGGAGTACAAACAGACATGGTCTAATTTATCTTCCCCTGCTTCGAACCTTCAGGAGCCGGCCCACTGGCCCGGCCCCTGTGCCCACTGGTTCTGACAATTGTTGCGTCCACCGGGTCCACGATTGCGTCCACCACGCTGTCCGCCGCCCTGCTGCTGGTTGTAGAGGCCTGCCCAGGGCTGCTGGCCCATCTGCGCCATCGTGAAGAATC
>JALLPA010000636.1:0-13717 GCA_036939895.1 Thalassiosira exigua
CGTTCGCCACTACTAGTCAACTCACAGGGCTAGTAGTGGGAAAAGGAACGGGTAAAAAATTCCCGGGAGAAGCGGAGATATAAGCGCCCCCATTTAAGGTGTGCGTATTTCATAGCAAACAGACAGTAGGAGAAGTGAGTCCGCCTGCCCTCAAGCTCAACCTCAAGCTACCTCTAGAGGCGAAGAGTACGACGGCGGCGCAGGAAACCTCCGTTCTCCTGTTAGGAGTACATGACAATGACAACGATCGCCGCCGCCACGGTCACGATGGCAGCAAGAGGCCGCCGCCGTCCCCTGGCGGTCCTCCTCCTGTCATCTCTACGCCTCGCCGCGGCATCGTCTTCGGCGTCGGCAGCGGCCGGTGCATCCTCTCGCGCTTTCGCGCCCTCCGGCTCCTCCGTCCGCTCGTCGTCCTTCTCGTCGCTCGGACCCCGCCCGACATCCCGCCTCCGCCTCCTCCAAGTCCTCGTGATCCACCGTCACGGCGATCGCACTCCCATCACCCCCCTCCGAGACGAGGATCGATGGGCCGCGGCGCTGCCGTCCCCGGAAGTCCTCGCGGGCGTGGCGCGGGGGACGACGCTGATCGGCGGAGGAGAGGAGGCGCATCCTGCCGCGGGAAGGGGAAGTTTTGGCCAGCTCACCATGAGGGGTTTGCTGCAGATGGTGGGATTGGGGGAGCGATTGCGAGAAGAGCTGGGACACGTGGAGGAACACACTGAGGACGCCGATCGGGGAGGAGGCGATGGGCACGCGTTTGAGAACAGGGGAAGGCTCTTCACCCCAGAGCGGCCGCTGTGTCCCTCGCGCGTCCGGGTCATGTCGACGGACTTCCCCCGGACCATCCAGAGCGTCCAGGGGGTGCTGGCCGGCCTCTTCCCAGACATGTCGCCAGAGACAGACGGGGGCGACAGAGGAAGCAGCGCGGGAGAGGGAGAGGGAGGGGGAGGGACGACCGAGCGACCGATGATCGAGATCGACCTCCGGGGGACGAATGCCTACTTCATACCCGACCCCAGTCCCCGACAGTCCTCGGAGCAGTCGTCGCTGGAGTCGCATCTATCCCAGCGCCCGCACCTGTTGGAACGGGAAGATGAGCTGCGGGGCCTAGCACGCCGCGTGACCCACGCCTTGAGGGATCACCTGGGAGAGAAGGCGCGAGGGGTGTCCTTCGGGATCGGGGAGGACGTCGGGACAGAGGAGGTAGAGAAACCACTGCCGTGGATCCAGCTGTCCGAGGTCCTGACGTGCCTGCACGCGCGGGACATGCTCCCGGAGTCGCTCACCGAGGGGGACCTGGAGGCCGTGTCGGACCACGCGGCGTGGCGGTGGTTCGAGAACCTCCGGCATCCTGTGCTGGCGAAGTCGTCCATGTGGCGGTTCGCGGACGGCCTCGTGGAGGCTATGCAGAGGAAGGCCACAGCCGGACGGGGGGGCGAAGCGGGCGATGACGACGAGGAGCCGTGGCTCTGCCTGTACAGCGCCCACGATTCCACCCTCATCGGACTCCTGTGCGTGTTGCAATTGGAGCAGCCGGCACGATGGCCCGAGTACGGGAGCGCGCTGCGGGCAGAGCTGATACAGGAGGAGAGTGACGGCAATGAAGGGTCGCCCCGGCACTGGGTGCAGTTCTCGCTCAATGGGGAGCTGTTGAGGAGCACGTGGCGGAGGGACGCGCGGGGGGAGCCGTCAGCTATGGTGCCGCTGGAGGAGTTGACGGACATGATCCACGCGGAGCACGAACTGTTCGAGGACGAGGAGGCGGGGTCCAGGCTGAAGTACCGCTGGAAGGACGGGTTGCTGACGGAGCACTAGAGGTATATAGGTCCGGGAATCCCTGTTGGCGAAGGTCCCCGCTCTTGGTGCATCCCACGCACAACGGGCGATGGATGCACCCCCCCTTGCTATGCAGGTCATCAGTGAAAAATGGGTTCTAATGTTCACTCGCCCCAGCCCCCCCCCCCCACTGGTGGCCAAGTTTCCAAGTGCACATAATATTATGCCTCACACACTAGGCGCTACTTAGCTATTCTGATACCTTATCGAGATGCGATGGCATTAGTTCGCGTCACAGGCTGTGAGGTGAAATAATGCAATAGCTGTGAGTCGCAGCTATGTATCGAATTATAAATTAATTCGAGCTCCCGTTGAAGGTGTTTAAAAGCATAAGAATGGGGTACCCCAAACATTAGTGTTGTTGCGGGTTATCCTCAACGTTGTTAAGCAGCCGGGGAATAGCTTGGCTAGGATCTACTCAAAATAAAAAGTCATTGACCTTTCATGCTGATGTCATTTTGTAAAGCCCTTTTGAAAGCTAAACCATGGTTAGATTTGGCACACAGGTGCACAGTGGCCCGATCTGGCCAAAGTTTAGAAAGACAAGTGAAGTTGACTTCAATTTGAGGTGAAAACATGTACCATTTATGTACGCAACTTGTGGCATCATGTTACATGTGGTATTTCTTTATGAAATCTGTTTTATATCCTGTTTCCTGATCATTGTGTTTATCTGTGTTCATCTAAATGATCAAAACAAGAAGTTGCCGTGCTTTTGAACACTACTATTCTGGCAATGGTCTCAACTTCCATCTCACCCTCACCGCAGTTAAAGAGAATGTATGTGTCAAAGATAGTCACTCCTGCGGATATTGATGATGAGCGATTAAAATCTTCACGTAGTTACATGTTAAAGCAACCCTATGTAAAGATCAGTAGTATCCGTTGATGGCAAGGAAGCGAACTATATCCACCCACCCAGCTGGTGCTGATGTTCCTCTGGGGTTTGAAATGAAGTCACATTGTCATCACATATCAATGAGTACATTGTTGTAAGTGACTGCTGTGTTGCAGTCCATGTTCGCCCCTTACGTACCCTGGCAAGGGCATCCGGTTCTAAGCATCTCCAAATTATTTTTACCGTTTGCTAGAAACGGTCACTCTCCTCTTGAGTCTCATGCAGATCCCTGTCAAGGCATCCAAATTTACTAGGGCTGTCCCAGCTCGTGTTGTCTTGTGTTATTAGGGGATACACTCCAAAATTTGAAATTCACTGCAATACTTGGTAGGATTCTTAGGTGGTCAAAAAATACAATTAAAAGCTGTGTCTAAAGTTTAAAAACAGTTTGACTGGAACCCCCTTACGAGGCCATATAGGTACACACATATTTTGGGGCACACTCGTTATCTACCTGAATGCATACTGTTTTGCCCATTTTTCAAAATATCCCAGGGTGGCCCAATTTCAAAGGTGAGTGCTCACATGGACCGGCCAAGGTCTCACTGTGATGCCATGAAAGTTTGGTTTGAAAAATTGGTGTGTTCCTTCCTGTTTGTGACTCAAACATTCATTTCCGGGGTAGGTACATCCATCAGGGTACTTGTACCCAATACTGGATACTTATGTCCAATATGGGTAATTTTTTCATAAGATCTGGTACAAAAATAAATTTGTATATTTTTATCATAATATTAACACATTCAATGCAATCCCAAGCCCGGATCGAACAAAGGTTTGACTGAGATCATGTCAGTGCTTTGCCAAACACGGGCAGTCTACCGAGTCCTCTAAGTTGGACTATACACAACCGTTAGGTATTTTTCATTTTTGGTATTTTTCATTTTGAGGGAACTATTTCTACTATTTTATTGTCAGTAAATATTAGAACTCAAGGCCCCAGAATTGCCGCTCCCAAACCTGTAGCTTATCCAGAGGACTTTATACATCGTCCCCAGCTCCCACTGCATCAAATGATGCATTCCATTCGTTCCCATTGACTCTAGGTTAAGTGGGGTGTGCCCCCTTACAATTCCAATGACGTGTGGGGATGTGGTGAGCACTGTCACGGCTTGACCTATGAAATACCGCTTCGGCCATTCTGTAGCCCTTATCTATACCCGGAGTTGTCCTTCAATGCCCATGCCACCCCAAGACATGCAACATGCTAACCCTTTCTATCATAAATGTGCATGATGTGCACTCCTTTGATGCCGAGGCCGAGGAAAAGCAGGAACAGCAGTGTCGCTCTTCCAAGCCCCCCTGCTTCCACCCCGTTGCCCGTAGCTGCAACCAATTTGGTCCCCTGATCCCCTGCATATCTTCAAATCAAGTGCCCCCATTGATGCCATTGTCCTTATCAATGACTAGTGTTGGTCAAGCTCTTCATCCATGCAGAGGACGGGCCGAGGTCATAAGCACCTGACCCAAAAATCTCGAGAAAATATTTTATTTATCCCGTGGATGCAGATTCCCTTGCACCCCTTCCACTCCCAGCACCTCCATCTAACCCAACCACTCAGCCTAGGGTTTTTCGACAGGTGGGGGGTCAAAGAGAAAGAGGACTGTTTAGTATTCAGTGGGCACAGACACAAAAAATGAAAGACGCAATTTTCCCTCACCGACTTTTTTATTCCCAAAATTGGGTCACTACCAGCAATGAACATCCAGATAATAATGGTGGTCATGCCTCCCAACATCGCAAGGGACTTTTGGGCCGTTGATCATGAGGTGGCTACGACAAAGGTCGCCGCTATAAAATAACGGTCCGCCGTTGCCGGTGTGTTTGGCTCGGCAGAAATTTCTCTACCACCGTCCCCCAATAACAAAACAGCTTAGCCTCTACCTGTTCAGAGGTGAAGCCTTTTCCATGCGCGATCCAGATCAAAGGGACCAATTCTTGCCAAGGGACGCCATCCATTGACAGATTTTCTTGGCGAAATTGGCGGTGAGCCCCCCTCAGAGCTTTCGGCAACAATGGTCTGGTCTTGTCCGTCACTGATTTTTGACCCTCACATCCATACACTTCCTGCACATTGAGGTGACAGCAAGTTGCGCTGACAGAACTTTGGAGCACGTGCTTTGTTCAACAGATAATTGCCTTGTTGCAGGGACACTTTGTGTCCTCGCTGAGTATAGGGGGCAGTCCACAGGTCAGTCATCCAACAGACAATGACTTGAGCTCCCAAGCATTTCTGCTTGGGTGAACAATACTGGGAATATCCACATTTGAATGATATTGCCATCCCAAAAAATGCTTTTTGGTGTACACGTTACAGTGGTTATCAGAGGCAGTCCAGATATCTAGATCATGGCTGAGCCCCCAAGCAGTGCCGGGAATTTCTGAGCGGTTTTCTTAGCTCGGGTGAACAATGCTGAGTGTAGCCAACATCAAATGACGATGCCCTCCTTACGAAGGTTGTTCAATGCAGTAGGTACCAGGGACAGTCCAGTGGTCTGAAAGATGAGATGAGCTTCTGAGTGGTATGCACAGTCCTGCTTGGGGGGTACCCATGGTGCCTCATCCTGGTTGGATGATGAGTTGTTCCCGATGATACAAGCAACCTGACAGGCTGAGCGATGTATGTCAGACAGATGCATGCCATCAGTTGAGGGTGGGGGGGGGGGGGGGATTGATGTCGAGTCAATAGGGTCAAGTTGGGTACATTGGCGCCATAATTTTCCATTCCTGTGGCATGTGGAGTAAATCCACAATGTCGCACTAACTGCCATCTTTTTTGCTCTTCCGATCGGAATCACTGGAGAGAATGATTCCCACTTTTCAAATTCGATGCGGTTCAAAAACGAAGGAGAACTTTGAAACCGGAACCTCCAAGAAACAATGGAGGGACATCTATCCAATAAGCTGATTCCTACATGTTGCGCTAATCTTGGGGCGCGGCATTCTGTTCAGGGACCTTAAATTCTTGAGTGTTTGTCTGATTGGTGCATTACTTGGCCTGTGAGCTCTACTAGAGCAAGTCCAACTCGCTCTTTGGCACGAGTGACTTTTCATTTAGGTTTAATGCCATAGCTACTCTTCGTGGCTACTCTTTGTGGCTGCCTTTGGCGGGGCTGCCTTTGGCGGATTGACGGCGGTACCTTTGTTTTGGAAGGCACCGCTGTGATGCATCGCATGTGATTGATTGGATCCCTCTGTGACTCCATTGCTACGCATCCGATCACGGATCTTGGATGTTCCGCTTGAAATCGCTTTAATTATACTGCATCCTTCTATTTGGCGATATATTGTAAGATATGATTATGTACCATACATAATAAGGGACTGTGTTATGAATATGTAAGTATCTAGTACTTACGAAACATTGTTTACAATATTTTTAGCAGTCAACCCATCGCTCACATCAAACGATCAGCGAATTTTTATCTCCCGCCCCGGCTCGCGCCACTTCGGCTCATTATTTTTCGTTTTTCTCACCGATGACGATGGCGATGGCATCGCCGACGCGCCTCCCCGCCCTCCTCGGAGGCCTCCTCGTCGTCAGCCCCTCCGGCCTCGCCTCCGCCTTTCGCGCGTGCCGCCCCTCCTCCTCCCGACCGCCACGTCCGCGACGGACCACCTCCCTCCACGACGCGGCGTACTACGTCGATCTCTCCGAGGACGCCCCCCGCGACCTCGGATCGATGCAACAATGGGCGTACGACTGCGGCGTCCAGACCGCCGAGGGAGTGCGCCTTTCGAGCCACGACGGGTGGGTCGACGCCTACGTCGCGTCCGACGTCGACTTGCCCGCGGGGACGTGCGCCCTGTACGTCCCCGCGAACATGTACCTCACGTCGTACGGGGCTCAGATGGAATTCGGGAAGTTGGAGGAGGCGGAGAAGCTCATCGGAAACCTGGCGGGGGCCGACCAGTTCCCGCTGTTCTACCTCTTCGTGAAGGTGCTCGTGGAGTACGAGCGGGGACAGGTAGGGATCCCGGCCGCACGGAACTCGCTAGCGTGCAGGCATCATATGCATATCGTCTTGCTAAACGCCGCCTCTCACCACGTCTCCGTCGCCCTCCGTCGAAATCGAAAGGACTCGGCGTGGTACCCGTGGCTCAACTCCCTCCCCAGGGTCTTCAACAACGGCGCCGCCATGACGCCTAGCTGCTACGACTGCCTCCCGCCGCTGGCCGCGAAGTTCTGCATGGAAGAGCGGGTCCAGTGCATCAACTGCCGACAGGCGCTGAAGACGGTGGACTTCGTGAGCGAAGAGAGCAAGAAAGACGAGGAGTTGCTCAAGTGGATATACAACGTCGTCGAGACGAGGAGCTTGGACGTGGGCGGGGAGAGGATCATCGTCCCGATGGCCGACATGGTGAGTTGGAATTTTTTGGCGTGTGGTTTGCTTCTGAACTAGATCAGATCTGAGACATTCACTCATGTCCGCTGCTCTGTTTCTCTAGCTCAACCATGGAAGTTCGGGATATGAAGTTGAAATTTCGTACGATGAAGAGGGAAGCTGCTTGGCTTATACAACGGCAGAGGTCCCGGCTGGATCTCCTCTCCGGATGTCCTATGGCGATTATTACTTGACCAATCCTTCGGCGACTTTCGGTACGTTAGATGCACCAGAGTTATCATGTGGATTTCAAACGAGTCTAATGATCCCACACTCTTACACCTCACAGCCAGATATGGCTTCATAGACGAAACGTCCCCCTCCACCTTCTGCAAGATGATGGACATAATACCCAGCACGGAACTCCGCGACATCGGCCTGTCCTTCTCTCGGATGCTGTTCCGGGGAAGTGAGCGAGGAGGTATACGACGTGCTGCTGTACCAAATCCTCTCGGAAAACTGGCAGGCCCAAAAGGAGTTTTACAACGCCTGCATGAACGGCGACGCGGCGACGAAGGCCGCGTACCACCAGCAATACCTGGGTAAGACGATGGGCAAATTGAAGGAGCACGTGGATAAGTTCTTGAAAGACCTGGACGCGTTGTCGGACAAGGCCGCGAAGAAGGATTTGGCGCAGCACCCCCGATTGCCGTTGATCATGGCGCACAACGATTTCGTGCGGCAGACGTTTCTGAGGGTGAAGGATCGGATCGATCCCATTGTGGCTCAGAACACATACACTTACTAACCGGGAATGAGACTCATGCGCCGATGCTAGCATTAAAAAGCTACGAAATGGTGCAAGATTTTTCGCATGGCCCTATTTTTCGTACGTCCTACACTCTGCAATCGGGCGGAAATCTTGTCGCTCCTTCATCCAGTATGTGACGTACGCATCTATGTAGAAATGGCCACAAGAGTAGAGATTGCCCTGCGGAACTAATATTATGAAAGCATAGCATTTCAGTGCTGAAAGTGTCACTTATAGGCAGGTCTTAGTCGCCCAAGGAGCTAAAACCGTACCCCAAACTTAACGCGGCAGCCCATTGTGTGACTTGTGTAGTCATCGTAAGTAGATGGCTTCACTATGTGACGATATTGGATCACTGTACAATAGTGGCCACCTATGGTATCAGTGCAGCTTGTGGTGTGATCGAGGTGCATAGGTATGCCATGCTGGAAAATAAAAAGAAAAGAAGAAAATATCTCTCGGTGTTGTGACGAGGCTTAAAAGCCAGAAATGGCAAAAGGCTTCGTCATGATGTGCCCCAGACGTTGTTTGATATCCGATGACTCATTTGCAATCATTTCAGATTGAGAATCACTTGGAGTGGGTGCTCTTTGAGCAATATGCGACTTTACCCGCTGTAATTCGGGACGATGCACCTTGAGGCTAACTTCTTGAGTGGTACCTGAAGGTTTTTCGGGAGGGACGAGCCGCCAAGTAGTTTTATTTGCTTTGTTGCTTTGTTTTTTGCGTTGAATTATTTTGGTGGGGGTGGACCCAGATTTGAGGGGGGGTCTTCGAATTTGTTCCCGAGTTTTTTGAAGATGAAACTCAAAAGAACCTTGGAAAAAGTCTTCGAGGAATAGGTCTTGAAAACCCTTGAAAATTGGGTGAAAACTGAAAAGTTCTCTTGCCTGCCTAGAGCTTGGGCAGAACAACGGAGATAATTTCCCATCGTTTTCTTGTCTCTTCCTGGTGCATCACTAAGGTATCGTAAGGGGTGGGTCTATGTTAAATAGTAAATCAGCCAATAGTTTCTAGTAAGCCCATGAAACCAAGATAAATTCATTTCACCTCCTATTAGAACTTCATGCTGCCACCTACTCTTACTGTTGACTTACGGTCAATCGCATGCAACATTTTCGAAACCCCTGTTTACAAGCCGTCTTCTTGATTCTGTTGACTTCTTGATCCTCGCCAAGATAAATGTTCATGATCATATGATAATTGACTAATTTCTCATAGTAGCTCTTTGGACCATGATGTTATGGATGGCACGGAGCACATCAACAGAATACACCGAGAAAAAACATGGCTTTCCCAGCATTTTCCAAGCACTTTCCCGGCGTCCGATAAAGTATTAAGTAAAGTAATTATCTGAGCTTGGGATGTTTATATCATTCTTTCATAAAAGGCCCATTTTGCTTCGCCGTTTCTCATACTCCAAAACTTTTCAGATTCCTCTTGTCCGTAGATTTGGCGGAACATTTTGGAGGGTACGGCGTCCGGTGTCCGAAGTGTGGTGTCTATTTTGCCTTGCCAAAAAAAATTGGGATCTCCAATCTTCCGCATCGGGAGGTTAATTTGGTAACAGACTGTCTGCACATGGCAATTAGGGGGGCCCCAATTTGCATAGGTAGATATTTGCACGGTTTGCACATTACCACAAACCTTGCTATCCTTCTGGTATGATTCGTCACCTCAATCAATATTTTTGTGGTGTTGTTATCAAATTGTGGTGAGTCGTAATATGTCAGAGAAATTCTTGCTCAATTTTTTAGCATGTCATTTGTTGGTCTCCTTACCAAAATGTGGGCAGATTGAAAGGCAGGGAGGACTGATAGGTCAATCACAATGAAAGAATTGCCTCATTTTCTATTTCATATTGATTGGTTCAGGCATATTTCATACCGTGATTAGTACAGTCTGATTGGACCTTCTAATATTATCTATTGAATACTGCTTTCAATTCAAAAAATATTTAGAAGTAACAATATATCTGACTTGGTGTTTTGGTTACACCATCCTTTGGTCATTTGATGTACTTCCATTTTTCCTTGCTGACAGTCTGGAGGCAGGGAAGATTATATAAATCAAGTTTTTGCCAGGGTGAATTCGTAGATAAATAGAATGTAACCCCAAATATTTTCTGGCCTGTGCTATCAGGGGTATATATTCAGAAGAATAATGGATTCATCAGTTCAAAAAATAATCCTACGTCAGTGATCATATTGCAAAAAACTAAAACTCTACATATAATCCTCCTCTTTGATGCTGGCTCCATGACAATCCATCAAAGGGGCCTATAAAAGCCCTAGATGAAGTTTCTAATAGCAACATTAGTTGGCAATGTCCTCCTTTGGGTGTCCAAAAGAGGAAAGACACCCCCAATGGACACACCCAGACATGTCCCTAAGGTCATTTGACATGAGACATGGGGTGTGTGTCTTTTCTATCCTTCCTTTGCTACTTTTTACTGTATGTAATGTCAGCAGAAGCAAACCCTATGGTTGGCCATGATTGGGTTCCAATCAAGTTGATGGCTTCTTGTCATTATTGATGCTGGTGTTGCTTGTTGTTCAATGCTTGTTGCCATTGCTAGAGACAGCAATGGTCACATGAATGTATTGTACACATACATATTACCTTTATTGATGAGGTGACACATACACAACTTGCGTGCAAACCCATGATCCCCCCCCCTGCGCGATGGGGACGGGGATGGGGACGAGCCTGAGGAGGAGCATAAGTACACCGTGCATACCGCCCCGCCGCCGACACCACTGTGATCAGAGGCATCCAATCTTTTCCCTAGGGAAGGACATGCAAAGAACGCAGCACCACACGTTGGAGAGGGCGAAACCCCTGATCTGATGGAGAGAGTGGGACTCGTTCCCTTGTCACCTTCACCAGCCCAGAGTACGAATGACCTGGGGGGGGGAAGATGTGGGCGAGAAGCCCTCAGATCTCACACCTGCGCGGAACTTGCCTCGGTAGCGCCCACTGAGGTCGAGACCGAGTACGGCTGGGATGAGGGGGAGGACAACGCTTCACATGGGAATCCCAAAACGTGGGGATGGTGGCCTTCCCCGAAGGCCTGCACATACATCCCGCACACACATCCCGCACACATTGGTGACAACCTTCATCAGCATACGGCGGAACCTTCAGAAAAGCGCACTGGCTGGAACACTCCACAATCTACGGTTAGACATGGAGCACCTTTGCGACGACAAGCAGGACATCAGCACGGAAGATTCTGTCGTCAGGCAACCACAGTCCGCGTCGGTATGTGTGGGGAACGCGAGACCCCGCAATCTCACCGACTGCAGGCGACTCACTGCCGCAGCGACGCAGCAACTCTTGGTGATCATCTCCCACCTCCACAAGAAGGGCTTGGGCATGGCCTGGGACGTTCTACTAACATCCCAATGAAATTCGAGGAGGGAGGAGTAACATCCTTTGGGGTCTTCATGACCCATTTTGCTAGCTCTATTGAGCACCAAACCTCGCCTGCGGGTATTATTCCAATTGGCAGGGAATGCCCCAGGGCCGGGCATGCAATCTTAGTAAAGAGGCCAATTTTCGTGGCCCTGACAGTCCAAAAGTGACCCATAAGATGTATGTAAAAATTTCTGTTATCTGCATGCAAACCCATGACCGGAAATTGGGGACACGATATATGACTCCTGATTTGCACATAATGCGACGGATAAAACAATTTTACTAGTTGCTGTTTTTATGAGTATAACTGTAACCAAATTGAGTTTCCTATTATACTGATAGCTCAATGGGTCATTTATGAGATCATTTTAAGTAGTTATTTCATTTGGACCAGTTATGGAAATAACTGAATACATCTATCGACCCAACTGCATAGAAAATGCAACATAACCTATGACCACAGCATGCTTCTACTTAGTTATGATTATTATGATGTATCGTCTGTTTCCTAAAAAGTCCACACATCCTCAGTCAATTTTGGTCCAATTTCCATGTTCGATGGTGATATTGAAAACTCAGAATCATTTAATTTCAACGGTGTGCCATGCTTGTTCCAAAATCGAAGTTATGGCGGCAAAAATGGCGCTCCATTTCTTTTTGCGAAAGGGAGGGAGTATGTCATCAGCTTGGCTTGGGGCTTAAGCAATTGCCCAGGTACGCCAATTTTTGCATTATACTTAATTCTTACCTACAATCGCACCTGTTTAGCCACTGCAAAAAATCAAAATATTTCCTTTGTACTGAGTCTTATGTATATACCCAAAGCCCAACACGAGCCCCATTTCTTCCCAAAGCATCTATCTTATTGTGGGCGCTTACAGCTCACCCTGCTCTCATTACAGCTCACCCCATACCCATGTGATCACTCCAAAAACTTCATTCAGACATAGACAATTATTAGCATGGCTATGCCTAGATGGAAAAAGAAATGAAGGAAAATGTCCAGTAGAAGTGGAATAATAACTGTCCCAATTTTGGGGGTGCCTACTTCATAGCAAACATACAATATGTCAGTTATTAAAACCAACCGAATCTCAAAGATACAAAAGACAAATATCAGTGATTTTGCTGTGATGTGACAGTTGTTGTAACTGCCATAACCATTACTCAAAAAATACAATGGGCAAAATATTAGTAAAGTCTTTCTGACCAAAAACTAAAAAAATATAACAAACATGGGAGATCAGTGTGCATACATGGTGTATGTACAAACATCACGGCATATATCTAGCTAAAGTGCTTGGGCAAAAATGTTGTGATTTCAAAGATCAAGACAATGTCACTGTCACTGTGGATAAAGGGAAGAGTCAGAGAGAAGACGGATGAAAAGGACATGAAAGTACTTAAGTCTAACTGCACTAATACTAATATCTTTAACAACCACAGACCATTCCGGCCGCTGATCTTTGAATGCAGGAGTCATCACCAGTAGAGGAACAAAAATTTCGGCAATCCTGAATGGATTAAACGAGGCAGTGGATTAAGGCACAACAGTGGTAGAAGCAGTTTATTCAATACTGTGGGAGGAACAAGCCAACCGAAACAAGAAACGACAAGAAGAACAGGACACCCCCATGTCAAAACAAGCAACTCCAAGAACCTAAAACATACAGGACTTTTGAAACTGAAGAATTTATGTGATCAGAAGTCTTGAGCAAGATAATGTCTGCCTGGACACAACTAATCCTCCTCTAAAAACAAGGGACAAGTATCACAGTTTAATACAATCCCTACCATAGTGTTAAATGTGAGGAGTATATATTTACACCAAAGACCACTCTCCACACAATGCAACCTTGGCATTTTTGTAAAATCTGTGTTATTCTATCGTAGATGTAGAAGCCTTTGACATCTCAAACCATGATCTGACAATGGAAATCCTTGAGAGATAGGGGTCACTAAATGGGACTGCCCTTATGTAATTTTGACTACTTATGTGCTGCTTAGAAATGACCATGTAGACTCATAAGCCCCAATTGACACGTAATGTCAGCACATCATTATCTATTAATGAGCACCTTTACATATTTTAGTATGATTATATATCTAAATAAGATTCTATATTTTTTCAAAATTTGATTTAAAGGTTGGTTGGTTACATGCTGTCCCAATAAATTAACAATAAAGTCACCCAAGTTTTGAAAATAAAGCAAATGAAGTTCTGGACGAAACATTAGCTCATGCTCCAAATGAGGTCATCTATCAATTTGATACAATGGAGCATTAGGGACGAAACACCATAACGAATGCTGCAGCTTTGTTTCTGGTGCTGGTACTTTGAAGGGGGTTAGTCAAACGGTACAGCGTCCAATGACGGAAGTGTGTTGCCTATTTTTGCCATGCCGAAATAAAATTGGGTCCCCCGA
>JALLPA010000637.1:0-13715 GCA_036939895.1 Thalassiosira exigua
TACCTCGGTGAGCCGCCGCTGCGCGCGCACCCCGTGTGCCTGGCGGGCTCGGCCATCAGCGCATGCCTGTCCTGGACCCCGGAGCGCGCGTTCCGGCGTCCGGCGCTGGGGTTCGGCTGCGGACTGGCCTTTCTGTCTTGCATGGCGAGCGCGTTCTGGTTCGGCGCGCGGGGCTTCGTGAGCGCGAGCGACGCCGCGTCCGCCCTCGGCCCCACCTTCCTCGCCGACCTTTGCGGCGGGCGCTGCCGCCGGACCTGCTTGGAGCCGGCCCTGAACTTTCTGGGGTGGATCCTCAAGCTGCTCCTGCTCAAGTCGGCCTTCTCGCTGCAGCTGCTGTGCGCCCTTGCGCTCCAGATGGCCACGTTCCTCGAACGCGACCGGGTCGACGAGGCGCGGGCGCAACTGTCGTGGCTGTGCAGCCGCGATCCGACGGACCTCGACCCGTCGGACCTCGCCGGGGCCACCCTGGAAAGCCTCGCGGAGAACCTCTCCGACGGCTTCGTCGCGCCTCTGTTTTGGTACCTTTTGGCCGGTCCTGAGGGCGCCGTGGCCTACCGAGTCGTCAACACCCTCGACTCCCGCGTCGGGTATCGCGGCCGGTACGAGTGGTTCGGGAAGCCGTCGGCGCGGGTCGACGACGTCCTCAACCTCGTCCCGGCCCGCCTCACGGCGCTGCTGCTCGCGTGCGCCGCCGCCCTCGTCCCTGGGTGCCGAGGCGGCGCGGGGCGAGGGCTGCGGACGGCGTGGGACGACCGGAGGAAGTGCGAGTCGCCGAACGCGGGATGGCCCATGGCGTGCATGGCGGGGATACTCGGCGTGCGGCTGAGGAAGGAGGGCGCGTACTGCCTGGGCGCGACGGGGTCCGAGCCCGGGCCGAGGGACGTCCTGGTCGGACACGAGGTGGCGCAGGTCGCGGGCGGGATGGCGGTGGTGCTGGTTGTCATCGCAGGTTTTTGGTAGCTTGGGAACTTAGAGCGTTTTTTTGGACTTAGATGGGAAGCCCTCAGCGTGCCACCATCCAAGCAGATCCCAGCCATCTACACACCCCCCGAGCTAACCATCGTCCCAGCGATTGTCTCAGCCCAGCAGCAGACCTCTAGCCATAATGCGACCCAACCGAGCTTGCAGTCGTCAAGCCTGCGCCCTGCAGCTTCCCCTTGGGAGCGACGTCAGCAGGAGGGGTTGATAGCTTAAACCTTGGGAGGATTTCTGTGCGGCTATTAAAGGCCTGCCGTGGCTGCCCCACGAGCTGCCCGTTCTTCTGATGCGCGACCTGCAGCTTCCCTAACGTGCGCGGAGCCTGATAATTATGCAGCATCTACCGGGGCTGGTTTCAATTTGCTTTGTTATACCGAATAATGCTGCCAAAAATGGCAGTACATGCCCAACTACCATATCAGCAAATCATTACCTAGAGCGTACCTTAAGTGTACGTCTCTTCTCCATGTGGCTAGAGCCTTCGCCCTTGGCTTTGGGAGTTTTTTTTATTCCAAAGATGTTTCCAAGTTGTGATAGGAGCGGTTTCTCTTCCTGCAATGTATTTGGAGACATTTTCCTCAATCTTCTGCATATTCGACTGGGTCGGCAGATTCTTCTTTTTGGATGCATTCGTGGCCGTGGAGAAGGATGAGGCCTTGGTTCTGAAAAAGCTGAACTGTACACCTTTTCTATTGAAGTCATGTTGTATGGCTTCACAAAAACTTTGTTACCAAAAGTTGTTCCCTGGAGGATCCTTGGACTTTGCGTAGGATCTTTAGCTACATTAAGATTTGACTCTTCATTGAAGCTGGTTGGACAGAAAAGTTGAGTTGAGTGTGCCCCTCAGGCGATATGGTCCTTTTAGCATGAGAGTCAGACCAGTAGCTTCAACAGGCTTGACAGGTAAGGCTCAGACTTTGTATATTGTTGTCGCTTCAATCACACTGCACAGGTGTTTGTAGTTCGATTGGGGGACTCCCAATGCCGGGGGCTCCAGACCACATCCGCGCCCTCTCAGCCACACGTTCCACATAATGGCGGGAGCTGAGGTTGCAACGTTGACAGGCAAGCACGGAGAGCGGAGCGCCGGCATAGTTTAGTATAGCCATAAACTCGCCGGCTATCAGTTACGACCACTCGTCCTCTGCTGCCTCTTAGTATAGCTGACGAGCTCCTTCCGTTTACGAACCTTGCCCTAACGGGCCTCTGTCCCCACCACTCTGGCGCCAAGGAGCCACGGTCTTGATGGCCGTGGCCGGCGCACAGACCCTGATGGCTGGCGCCCCAAGTCTGTGTGCGGATCCATCCGTGACGCACGGGTGAAGGTTTTGTATGAACAACCTCTCGGCCTTTCACCACCTCCACCGGCTTCGGCAGTGGCCCCCTCCGGGTCCCGACCGCAAAGCCCTCCACGACCTCTAATGTAGTGGCCACCAACACGGACCCATCGCCCGCGCGCTAGCCAGCCGCCCAAGTCATCGTCACCCCCACCGTCACAACACCAAGATGTGCATGATGCGCAGGCCGTTGGCGATTTTTAACTCTGATTTATTTATTACACGAGTTGTAAGGCAGACAATATCTTTGCAGACATGGACATAAAAATCCACATCATCCCTCACCCACTTACCTAGCATATTTGTGTGTCCCCTAGTCGTTGGCATCTAAGTAGCTTGAGCTTGCTTCAAATAACACGGCAAAAGTAGTAAGCATTTCGATAAGGCTGAATTTCAAGTGGACTTAGTAGAGCATCAACAACACGAAAAAGCATGCTACTTGTTTCTTGTGGGTAGTAGAAGAAGTTGTAAGGCAGACAATATCTGTGCAGACATGGGCATAAAAATCCACAACCATCCCTCACCCACTTACCTAGCATATTTGTGTGTCCCCTCTAGTCGTTGGCATCTAAGTAGCTTGAGCTTGCTTCAAACAACACGGCAACAGCAGTAGGCATTTCGATAAGGCTGAATTTCAAGTGGACTTAGTAGAGCGTCAACAACACGACAAAGCATGCTGCTGCTTGTTTCTTGCGGGTAGTAGAAGAAGCTTCTTGTTTTGTCTACTTCTTAGTCACTACGTACTAACTTGCAAACACAGACAAGTACGAGCGCCAGAGTTACCGAGATGTCTTAATGGAGATTAGAATTATTGCAGATGATGCGCCCGAATAGTTGCAGAGGGCGGAGAAGATGCAAATGGCGACATTGTTGACTTCGTCAACTACCTGACTGAAGGAGTGACCCGAGACCCGAGAAGAATCACTCTTTCCTAGAGTCATAGATATCAGCACTTCTGATTTCAAAGAGTTGAATGCCTGGTGGCAATATGATGAGACTGCTGTTTGGATTGCCAATGTGCTGAACATCTTTCACCACATCACGCCATACCAATGTGACCCTCTTTGACCGTCGGGGCAGGTTTCTGATTGCATTGGATCCTGGCCAAACCAATCTTCTCAGTCAACGTATTTTTATTGGGCCAGAACTTCAAGCTGTTTGTAACTCCAATTTGTCTCGAGTTCAAGAACAATGACTACCATCAACGGGCGAGACTCAGAAAGCACAAGATGATAGAAGACTGGTGGAATCGCAATTACAAGTGCTACTATGATTCTTTGTCTAGACACTCTTCTAGAACAAGCACTCTCCGTGAGCTCCTTGTACACATTGAGTTACCTCACATTAGCTCAGGAGTGGGTTGAGCAAACTCCTTATAAAAACAAGGTCCTGGGTTCGATTCCCAGGGGACAGGGGAGGTGCCCGCTAACCCCAAGGGCAAAGTGTCCGAGAAAAATCCGACTTTCTAGGTAGGGGCCAAAACGGGTATGAAGGGGGTGACATTAAGTGGTAGCAGCCGATCCAACAGGGGTATCTCCTCCTACAATGCACTGGGCAGGAATTCCTGCGTAGAGGAACTACTACCACAGCTTGGCTGATCCTCACTATTCCTTACAACGCTCACAGCCACGGCTGGTGCGCAACCTTGAGAGAAAACCCTTGGTTGGTAAAGTGGTTAACCGAACGAGTCTTGGTCTCGAGGCCCTGGGTTTGGACCCCGGTACGGGCCAGCACTTTAGTGCAGGGGAATCCCCCGTACTGTTCCCTTCAAGTTCGCTCGCTTGGGGAGCGACCTTGACAAGTTCAAATGGTTGATCGGTAAGCCGCCAAAGAAAAATTTTAAATGGTGCTAGTACCCCGGGTATGCGAGTTGCAGGGTACGAGTTCCATTCGTCGCAATAAAGCCCAGTTTTCCGGGCCTGCCCGCTGACGTCAGTGTGGCGCCAGGTACCAGTTGACGGATGGTTGTCAAATGACCCTGACCGCACCGTGGCAATGTGTGCACAGAGACTGGTGTGCGGCAGCCCCGCAGGTATACCCTTGTGAGAAGTAGTAAACGCTTAAGTTCCTTGGTATGTCGTACGCGCAGCAATTCGCGTCGGTGCGCTGGCTGGCTAGGCCCTTACGGCAGGAAAATTGGACGCCCGAATGGTTTCTTTTGGGGTGTCCCAAGTACCGCTGTTTGGGAGTCCGAGTCAGTCAGTGATCAGTTGGTATCCCCGGGTCACTGCATGCAAACCCATAATAGGCTATGCCCTCCGTATCCGGAAGCCGAGACATACACACATCCTGGGCTCCCACATGCGGTACAGCCACAGGGTTGTACCCCCAATCAATGGGGCGGTGAACACACTCTCACCAAGAGGATGCTACTTGGCCTCATTGTCCATCTTGAGCAGGAGGCATCACCCATGATAATGCCACCATCCTACGCAATATTTGTTACTATCAGCATCAGTGATACCATTGCTGTAACCAATATGCAAACCATGATCCTCTTCTCCCTCTGTATCGTGTACAAGATGGAGGAGACGGCATTTTACTGGCTCGCGACCCCAGGGGGCAAACACCCAATAGAGATTTTCGGCCATCCTGTTGACAGGGTTACGAATGCAGTATTTCATCTTCATCAATGCAAGTCAACAGTTACTACTGTTCACTGCGATGACCTATATTTTTAAGCTTCAATGCTTGATGAAACATACAAGGACAGGCGGCTTACACCTGATACAGTACTGTCACACTTTTATTAACCCCCTGTGTTTTGGCTTAGAAAGGTTAATAAATCTGTACGGTTGATAAAACTGTGCGTACAAGTATAGTAATATCCTACGTAGGAATTGATTCCCGTCAAAAGCTGTGTCCCGGCTCAGGGCGGTTAATAAATCTGTACGGTTAATATTAGCGAAGGTTAATAAGAGTGTGGTGGCACTGTACCTGATGGCAAGCTTCTTCTAGAGAATAGCTGCCTCAGAAACCTCCATCATACATTGCATAGCTATCTTGGGCTGATATGGGTGATCTTATGGCTTAACTGCATGCGACAGCTATTGAACATGACAAATATCAAAATATTTGCCTTCCCTGTTGGAGACAAAGCCATCCGGTGCCATTCCAAATGACAAGTTTACCGTGATAAGGGAGTTACAAATCACAACGATGTTCCACACCTCATCGAGGAAGAAAATTAGCTGGATGCCCTCCCTTTCTAATCAAATGAGTAGAAACATGAGGGGTTGGACCACCATAATATACACCACTGACTGGAACCACCAACCATGTCCACTCTTACTGCCTCTACCTTGACACTATGCCGCTGCCTCAGAGGGCAACGAAGGCTGAGGTAGATATCTTGATGGAGCTACATGAAACAAACGACCTGTATACGAACCAATAACTGTCTTTTATGCGGATATTTCTCTCCACCCTCAGTTGCAAAACTGATGCTACTAAGGATGGTGGATAAGTCCACGTATGTTGCATGCTGGAGTATCGAACGTCTGTCAGCGGACATCTTGCCGGAGGACCTAGTCATCAAATGGGGATAGGATTTGGGTTGTGACGATTGTTTGAGTTCATACTGCCACTGGTTTAAGTCAATTTTATTTTTAAAAATGGGGGGGAGGCAGTGACCCGACGGAGGACCGATTACCTTTAAGTTGGGGCCTGTACTATTTTTTAGGGGACAGTGACCAAGGTCGTGCAATCAATCACTTTTTCCCGGCGATTGGCGTTCATAGATGTATATAACATTTCGATTTCCCCCCCTCCCCCCCCCCCCCCCCCCCCCCCCACACACACACACACACCCTCACCTGGTCAAGTATTTGGAACAAAAATATCTTGGAACAAAAATGACTTTTGTGTATATATGTTGAGTTTAAGCTCCTGATCTGGCTTAGCTTGTTCCCCAAGAAGCATTACATTAACTATTGAAGAAAAATATCAGTTATACCCCCGAAAGTCTATGAGGCCAACAAGCTTCTGCATGCAAATTCGTGTCATGTGTTCTCCCGGGGGAGGCCCATAAATTCAGGTGTCCCAACAAGATTGAAAATTGTAAGTGCCCTCTGAGTAGTGTACCAATTGACAATCAAGAACCATTCAGTTACCTTGTAGAAATATGATGTCAATAAATGAGCTCCTCCTGCGCTTGCCACTCTATATTACAGTGGTAGCATGTCAGAGTTGTTCGTTTTATTACATTGGGTAGAGTTTGATACTCCTACAGTTATCAAGCTTTTCTTCGGTTCATATTTTTGCAGCGAATTCAATACTATTTACAATTACACCTTAAAGAATAGCGCACTGCAATGGGCAAAGGGTATCTGGTGGTTAAGTTTTGAAAACCAAATTTTCAAGGATAAGAGCTTGCATTCAGTTGGTGCAATCCGCCGAATGCACCTTTTAGGTTCTCCTGCCTCATATGAGGATGGTGAGAAACAATGATTGCTTTTCTGCTACTGTTGTGATGACAATTCTAGCCCAGCCGTTGCCACTCACGATGGTGTCTCAGGAAAATAGATTATCCGAAACAACACAACGCGAGCTTTCCGTTCAACCATTGGACAAAGCATGTTTCGGATGTCACTAAATCAAGTAAAAAAAGATATTTGCATGCACAAGCCACAATCTTCAAAATCATTTCATTTCCTTTTCCTGCCCTTTTCCATCCTTCTTTTCATCGCCTCCTTGCCTCTCCGCTGCATCGGTGTCAACTCTTGATCAAGCTCAAGCTCGAGTTCCTCCATGTCCACTTCTTCTTCGGGAGGGATTCCTTCCTCCCCTCCCAGCACGGACACCTCCTTCTCATTGTCATCATCTGAGTCTGGCAGCAGACGTCCCTTGGACCACGATCGAACCAGGTCCTTATCGGCAAGGCCATATACTCTTTGTAGAGATTCGCGGTGGTACAGCAGCGGGAAGGGACTGCGAAGGTTGCCTTCAACCAATTTGTCATAGAGACTACGGGCAGCACGGTCACGCATGATGTCCAGTCTTTCAACACGGATGCCCTGTTCTTTCTCCAGTGATTTGACCATCTTTTCCATGCCGTCACCTACGTGTGACGACGAGGGTATCGATAATGTGATTATGATGACAAGATAGTACCAAGTGAGAAAACGAGCTACGGCGAAGACATAGAGCTAAAACGCCACGCGACTGTTGGTGTTTGCGTTGACCGCTGCAAACAGGACAAAAACATCATGGGCAATGAATCCGTGCCATACGCCGTAGACCCGTACGCACATTCGTCCATCGTTCCCTTGGGAACCGTAAAGAAAAGCAATGGTGTATAAGTCTTTTTCTTCAAGAAGGCCGGCAAAGATGCAGCATCGGCGAATGACGACTGTGTCAGGGCGGCGACAATCAGTGCCATGAAAAGCATGTGTTGAATTGATGAACGACGACGCATCCTGGATGTTGGAGCTGGAGCGGAGGCGCTGGTACTGGTACTGGTACTGGTTCTAAGTGTCGTCGCCTTGATGTCCCGTGACCTTGCTGTCGCCCCCGTAAGAGGTTTCCACTGTCTCGAGAATGAAAGGTAGCGACAAAGAGGAGACGAGGCTAAACTCAGACCTTGGCTTCTTCCGCTCGTTTGTAGTGACGGCTCAACCTTTTGCCATTGTTTGCGAGCGAGGCGAGGAGGAGGTCGCGTTTGCCTCGCGTAGCGTTTTGATCGTAGCGGGCGCGTCTGTGACTTTGTGAACTCCAAACTCTTCGACGGGCCTCTTCGGTAACATTTCCCGAATAACCGGACTTTTAGGCATATTTAGGGGTGATATTGTTCCATAAAGGCGATACTTCCTTCGTGAAGATGTAGTTGGAAAAACTCGAAAAATGAGACGAAATTTCTGCCCCCTATCCACGACTTTTTTATTGTGTTCTTGCGCGTTGCGCGCGCGCCCTCTCTATTATGTTCCACGTGACATCATTTTGGCGCGAGCTTTGCCGCCATAATTGTTAGAGTTACTGAAAAATATTATTTAATTGGGTTGAACTTGATTGATTCAACAATGAACGTAGGTAGGCCAACTACCAGGCCACCACGACGTCCGCCGGCAGCACCTAGTACCGCCGCCGAACGATGCTCCCCCAACACTACCAGCACCAATGCCTGGCCCTCCACCGAGGGGGATTCGTCCCAACAAAGTCCTAACGTACAAGCGGGTAAGCTGCGGCTGCGGGGAGGCCGACGAAGACAGCTATGGCTTTCGTCAATGGCAATGACGAGCGCATCATGAACCACCGTCATGGCAACATCCAGCGCCCTATCACGTGCCAGACAAATGTCCCAATGCTCCAATGGATCCCTTCCCCAGCAGATCTATGGAGAGACCAAGTCCCTTCTCGGGGTTCAGCAAGAGGATCACGACGCTACTGTCATGCCTCTTCGGCGGCCAACGGTCACTAGCGACCACCGCAAACATACTGATTCCTTCGCAGACCTATAGGGGATTGGCAACCCCCACACCCAAGCTCATCCCCATTGGACCTCCAAGGAGGAGCAAATGAAGAGGGGGGGTTCTCCTTCGATAATGAGGAGGACCGACAATTCGAAGAAGAGGGGGGACAACACGCATCCCCCCAAGAACCAACAGATACTTTCATGCAACACCCCTTCTCTGCAGCTAGGACAGCACCAATGTTCACCGTACATAGCCTTGGAACAATTCCAGGGGGGTTGCTCCCAAGGCTTAGGGGTTGTGGGGATCGGTCACCCTTCTCTAGAGCTACAGTACCTGGAGGCTGCAGCCTGCACTGCAGATTACCCCTTACCCCCACAGAGCAATATGACATATTACCACCCCGAGTGACAATATGTGCTGTTAATTCCACAGTGAAGGAAATGAACTACCCTGGGTGGGGGAGCACATTCACATCACTTGCCCAGTGAACAAGAAGGCACGCTACTTATGAAGTGAAGAAGTTATTCTGGGATGCTTCACGACGTGGGTGGAAGCATTTATAAGTGTTTCGCGGGGACTGTTGGGGGGAGACTTTTGATCCCCCTCTTCCAAGGATGTCTCCCAATCAATGGCAGCAGCACTGAACCCAGGTGCAGTACGAATGTGATGGAAAACAAGTGACCAGAGGGAAAGAAGAACACATACTTGTTCCTGTGGCCTGAAACTTTCTAACGAAAGCAATGGGGGATACATACTTTTCATTAGTGTACCACGATGCACACACTACTGCTGCTCGAACGTAAGAGTTACAAACGCAAACGTGCACGAGCTCTAATGATTACTCAAACATGTGGATTTTTTTCACGACAATAGAGGCCCAGAAATACTTAGTTATAGGGCACTGAGTACCAGTACCAGTACCAGTAATATAATAGTCCTCTAGAGGCACGAACAGCTAGCTGGGTACTTCTATCTATATGACATTGGGTCGTGAGCTAATGATCGGGGAGACGCAAAAGTGGATTTCTCGTATATAACATATTCAAATTGATTCATATTTGAATTCAAAACGTGAATGAAAAAACTTGATGACGCCAAACACGCCGCATACCTCTGCTCTCAACTCTCTTGATCGCTCGACCATAGGGTGAATATCATTAGTTGCAATGAAATTAGAATCAAGAAAATTTGCCCCACTCGTAAAATTCATAGGGCCATATTATTTGTTTAAGCCCTTCTCTGGGACTTTCATCGATAAAAACTAGAATCGTTAAATCCTCGAGGATCAATTTTTTTCTCTATGGTGCAAAGTTCTGCGTAGCCTTTGGTACAAAAAGTGTCCCCTCAATCATCGACGAAAAAAAATGTAGGTATTTAGTTAGCGAAGTAGAGATCTAGTTGTCTGTGTAAGAGGTAGAGGGGTTCATGAATGTTCAAACTACGGTAGCCCTTTCCTTGTTTCGAACCACATTGGCCTTCTTGTGACAGGCGGGTCAAGTAAAAGAATAATTGTCTCAAGTTCAGTGATCCGTCTCTCCTCATCTAATGCCAGCCAACACAGCATTCTACATATCACTGGTACAATGCCATGGGTCCACTTCAGCTGGAGTGTGTCATTGGTGCATGTCTATTATGATTGGGTGTGTGCGTTGGGTATATTATGATACCTGTGTCAGAAGTTGTTCAGTGATACTTTTATGTAGTTCTGTGATAAATTAGTGATGAAAAGTGGCTCCAAAGATTTGAATGCTTCCGTCATCTTCATTTCTGACACGCAAATGCAATATCAGTCCTGTGTCGAAGCTATCATAACTGTTGAACAGCTCCTAGCTTTCTATTTTGGAGTGATTCATATGGTCTAAAATGTGGCGAATGGCCAGAAAATAGTAATAGTAAATCTGGTCAGTGCAGACGCTTCTGAATCTTGATCTTTTGTATAGTTTGATGTAGTTTACTTGTTTTACCATGGAAAATGACTTGTTGGTGGGGGATGAATTGTAAATTAAAGTCGTTATTGATTGGACTTGTGCCCCAATGTTCGCGTGTGCACACTTCACTTGGGTTCACGAATGCAAATAGAATCTCTTCAAATGTGCTTCGGGTTTCGATGACCTCAAAGATTTGCAAGATTCGGTGGCTGAATTTGCATGTTTGTATCGTGCACCACTGTTATCTAATTTCACATATTCTCCGTAGCTTTTGGAATATTCTCAAATAAACTCCGATTTGGCTATTCAGAACTCGTTAACGGTTCCTAAGCTTCCAGCTAGCGGATCTTTTGACACTCTTCCTTCGGTATCACCCATACTCTCTCATACAGGTAAAATCTATGCACCTTCTTGCTAGTTCCCTAACTTTGTATGTTTCAGTGCTCTTTCATCTGATTCGGGAGAATATTACCCCAATGCACGCAATATTTAATTGTACATCATTGTGTCCTGATTTTTGTAGAAACCAACACATCCCTAAAGAGAGAGATATCATCGTCATCGTCACTCTTGTCAGACTTGCTTTCACTGTTTCTTGTACATTAGTGTCTCTCTTTGCTAAGTGCCATTGCTATTTGCACTATTTCACCTTGTTGAGATTTAATTGCCCTTAATTTCGCCCAATTGTTGTAAATCTTATGCCCTTCATGTTCACAGAACCAGATTTGCCACCCTGTAACTCAGGTTTTGAATATGATGAAACTTTAAACTGTCTGTTCTGGACAATCTGCGCCTTTGTGACTGCATTTGCCCCAATTGCAACAGTTACCCTTGAAACTTTTGATAAATTGAGTCTAATCTTTTTCAACAGGGGCTGAATCTCCAATCTTCGGCTTCATGCTTTTCTGTGCATGATTTCAATTCGCTGATACCTCAGGGCGCCACTTTCTTGGATCTTTTCAAGTGTGGATTTTTATCTCGGATATCACCTGTAGACAGTCTTCTGGACAATTCACTATGACATCATATTTCTCAGGAATATTATTCAAAATATGGCTAATAAATTCTTCATCGGAAATGGATGACCCTGAATTCATGTTTTTGATTTCTATATGAATCCCTTCCAAATAGCTAATCCAATCTCTTGGATCATCATTAAGTGAATTGACCTGGCTGTTTTTGGATTTGCTCTCAGCTTGAGTAATGCAAGAGTTGATTTGGGCTTGAATCTTTTGATCAGGCGATACAATGCGAGCTTGCAATTTCCCATGTGGTAGTCCTTGACACACAATTTTTGACGAAAAGAAAAGTTATCTTGCCACTTGCCACAACTGGTGCTGAATTTCATTACAAGCACAATATCCATATGGTCTTTGCAATGGAGCTCAAATAACTTCAAAATGGTCTTATCTATGTTGTCTTTGGTCTATTTAGCTTCAATTTGCTCCATTTTTCTGGCTTTTGGTACTTGGTCGACTCCGAGCTTGATTTCCTTGCACTGTAGTATTTGTAGTAGATACAATGCTGTGCCTTTGCTGCTTGTTTTACCTGCCATGCATCAAAACTGGACTTCCATAATTCCGTAATCACAATAATTGTGTAGTTCTCAATTTTGTAATTTTCGGGCCTTGCAACCTTTGGGTCGTATTTTGATAGGACTTGAAACTATCTATTTCGGTGCTTTCAACATCGTATTTTTGTTCGGGACTTGCGACCTTTTTCTTCAAGGGCTTTCAAACTCGTATTTTCTCTTGGGACTTGTGACCTTTTCAGCATGCCTGTAGTTTCTGGGACTTGCGACCCGTAGTTTGTAGTTGCAAGGATTTTCATCCTATATTTTCATAGCTTTAATTCAGGGCTTGTTCAAGGCTTGCAATCGATCTGTTTCAGTGGAGGACTTTCAACTTCTTAGTGTATCAGACTTGTAACCATCAAAATCGTCATAGTACCTTAAGAATTGACTTAGGAAATGGCACTGATGCTCATAAACATGTTGAACAGCTCCTAGCTTCCTATTTGGAGTGATTCAGATTGTCTAAATTGTGGCGAACGACCACCTAATAGAAATAGTAAAGCTAGTCTGATAAGATATATCTCGACCTTGATCTTTCATAGAGTTTGATGTAGCTCACTTGTTATATCCTGTAAAATCCGTGTAAAATTCGGGCAGGTGGCTACAACATAAGCAGATTGAGCTTGCTTGGCATTTGTGGGGTTAGCTTATGTTGAGTGGTTTCAGCAAAAGTGCGGCTTTCATCTGCTCGGCCTTTGTCGGGGGCAGCTGTAGCTCCATTGAGTAGAGTGGTACTTGCGTCACAGAATAACTGGATCGTGTGGGAGCAATACCTGGTGGCTGTTGCACAAGTAGCATTTGCTCGCTTGGCCTTTGCCGGAGTTTGGCATTCATACGGTTGGTATTCACACAGTCGGCTTTGCCAGGGGTGGCTTACACCATCGAATGGCCTGTGCCATGGTGGATTTTGCCTTAAAGGCAGTCACCAATTAGGCTGTGCCAAGTTGGATGGGGCATAATCTGTGTCTGCTCGCTTCACCTTTGCCAAGAAGGTCTAGGTTTCGCACTGGAGGCTTTCACTTTCATGGCTTCTGTTGGGGACGCACCCACAGGGCTCAGTGCAAAAGCATAACATTGTGGATGGCAGGTAAACCTGTGGTTTCTCCCAATGCCAACAACGTTCACTTAGTGCTCACTGTAGGCTCCATGTCTTGTCCGCGCTTGTTCGCTATAGAATGGGAGATAGCTGTGGGCAGAACTTACGCAATCGATAAAAGCAAGCCAACATCAGTAGAAAATCACTCAGCTTTGCTTGTCTTTGCGCTCGCGGGCAATGTGCAGGGGGTCTGTGACACGGCCGATGCTAACGTTGATGCCGGTGCCCCATCTGCGTTGCAGTCAGAAATAGAAACGGTCTGACGAACTGAGTAATCACGCCTGGTAATTAGGATGCAAAAGCAGAGAAGAATACAACGATCATGGTCGTATCAGTTTGGTGGAGGGCCAGAGAATGAACCCAATCTTGGCCTTTTAAGAAACCCTGTAGGGC
>JALLPA010000638.1:0-13689 GCA_036939895.1 Thalassiosira exigua
ATCCGTCACGTGACGGTGACTACATCGCGAGAATTTAGTAACGGATCGCCAAAATGTTTCTCATCGCGTTCCTTGCGAGTCCGTCTCGAACCTCGAGGACCGAGGACCCGAGGACCGCCGATCGAGCGCGCGGCGAGGAGCCTTTCTCTTTGTTATGTGTATCGTATCCCGCATCCTTTTGTCGCGGTGGAGGTCAACGGTCAAGGCAGGGGGATCAACAAAAGGCCCGACGGGTACAACATGAGCGAAGCATGGCATACCTACTTACCTACGACCCGATTCCCACTCTCTGTGCACAAAATACTTCCGCGTCCATTTTCATTTCCAACGGCGCAGTCCATCCTCAACGATCCGCAATCAAGCTGCAATCGACCATGAAGCTTTGCGCAGCATGCTGCAAAGAGCTGCCGAAGGAGGAGTTCAGCAGCAAGCAGTGGCAACAGAAGCAGCATCGGCGGCGATGCAAGGGATGCATCGTTGCGAACGAACCCCTGAAGTTGCAACCTCGGCCGAAGCCGTCGTGTTTCATATGCTTGGGCGAAGGGGAAGATGAAACTGGTGCACCACTACGAAGAGATTGCTCCTGCAGAGGAGACGCTGCGGGCTTCGCTCACCTGCCCTGTCTTGTTCAATATGCGAAGCAAAAGAGTGCTGAGAATTTTGCTCAAACCAAGCAGTGGACAACATGCCCGAACTGTCTGCAAGAATACGGAGCGAAGCTTGCTCTGGACATGGTTAGTCAATACATTTCGTTCGTTGAGACGGAGCTGGCTGGTGATGGTTGGGCTTACCGCCGAGATGAATCGTCAGGCAAGGTGGTCGAGGTAGTCCCACGGCATTTACATGCCCGTATAGTTGCCCACCATGTCAAGTTGAAGTTGTCATTGAAGATCAACCAGGATGCCGAAGGAACTAAGAGGTCTGCGGACACCATCGTCTCAATAATGAAGAGAATCAGACTGCGTGGGAGCGACTATTTCAAAAACCAAAGAGTTCTCGCCGCAGTCCCCCCTCCGGACAGGTTTTTCCTCGAGGAAGAGGCACGCGCTCACTATCTACTTGGAATGCTGTATGGACGAGACCATGCGGAAAGGGACAGCGAACTCGCATTTGCCCATTACATGCAAGCGAAAGCTATCCACGAGAATTTGGGCAATGATGATGAGGTCGCTCGGATGGAGGATCACGCCGCAAGAGCCAAATCAAACCCTGAACGTGGCCACGCAAAGGAGGAAGATCCCATTGCTGAATCAATCAATCAGTTCAATCAGCAAATACTTGAAGCACTTGATGAAAGCGATTGTGAGCGTTGCGTCGAGTTGGCTGCAAGTAAACGCCAGGAGCTAGAAGAGAAAGCACTGGAGTGTCAAAAAATATATGAAGACTCGAACGCGGAATTCGGTGTTTCGTCAATTACAATAGAAGATGGTGTGCACTTTGTTCTTGCGTTAAAGAACGCACACCACGGTATTGAGACTGAACGATTGGTTTCTCAGATTTGTTTCCAGCAAGAGAGTTCTTGGAGCACATCATGACTGTACGAAGTGGCTAAAAAGAGTTCGGCTCTTCTGTCAAACACGGCATGTGTCAATAGTGGGCAAAGATATGCAAATTGAAAAATTCCGCGTTCTTCGATATGATGTCATTGAAGACAAGTACACGGTGACGGGACCTGTTGAGGACTCGGATGACGGCGGAAATCATTGTCAGGGCGTGCCTTTCTTGGTTGATGCAAATGCAAGTGAAGTTCAAGTTGTTCCACGTTTCAGCTCACCTGTCTTCGTCCGCGGACTGGAGGATGAGCTGTCTCATATGAACGGGAAGATTGGGGATGCAAGAGGCGTCAACTTCGATGATCCCTATTACTATTTGTGGGTACACTTTGAAGATGAGAATCTAGAGCCAACTTCGATCCATAAGAAGAATATACGCATCCTCATTGACCTTCCCGACAAAGAATAGACCACAAAACATGCTAACGAACGACCATGAGCCAGTAGGTGCAACTGGTGTGATTATATGAGTCGTTATGGACTCGTCACACAGTGGTTAGATGAATTTCAGAACGTCCGCATCCTCATTGACCTTCCCGAAAAATAGACCAAGAAACATGCCAATGAAAGACTATGACTTAGTACGACGGATGTGACTACGACTTTGAATGCAGTCGACACACAGAGTGATTGGATGACTCTCAGTCGGTGCTAAGCTTGAATAGCATTGTAGTCTAATTAGGAAATCCTGTTTGCCTCCTTGTTCCTTCTTTCCAATATTTGCCATTCGAGCCTTCTGCGTGTTCTTTCATCTCCGTCCCGGGTTATTCAGCGTTGAAATCTTAATTAAACAGAGTCGACAGAGACCAAAAATCAGCAGGAGAAGAATATCATGACATCCTGTTCCACTTTGACTTTATTTGTACCTTGAATTTCGCTTACAACAACGCACAGAGCCTTGGGCATTGGGGCTCATTCTTGCTTGCAACAGGACCATGGACATCCAACTGGTAAAAATACTGTACCATGTGTCAGTAGAATGGGTCTTACCGACAAAGGACTCCCAGCAATTGATGGTAAAAAGCTCACCCATGGTGCTTTCAAAAGAGTCTTACCAGCCTTGAATTTTAATTCCTACGTACATTGCTGGCATTAAGGCCCTCCAAAGGTGGTGCTGGTTACAAAAAATTAATCCTATGTATTCTTATTTCCTGTATAGTGACATCATGACTTGCGACTGAACTGTGACATGAAAACTTCCGTCGAGATTTCAGCCGTCGAAAGTTGGGGTAAACTATCGGCGGGCGAAGCTCCCTCCGAAAGCCCCCCCCCCCTTCACACACACACAAAAACTCCCCGGGCCTGGGCACCTGGGAACCAGACACAAAGCAGGGCGGTCCACCCGTCCGGTATGGAGAGTCCTGGCTGTGACAGTGCAGATGGGGGCACGTCCAGTGGCGCAATGCCTCCCCATTGCGCCTCATCCCTCTTTTCAATCAGTGGCGGCGCAAACACCCTGAGTGGACAGTGTCACCAGGAGGCTATATGGTATATGACGTGTCCCCGGGGAGGTTTGTGTCCATCCTGGGTGTCACGAGGCTTGTAGCACATCGTCAGTCAGAATCGCCAATTAGATAAAAGAAGAATAACGGTACGATTAGGATTATGTAGAAATAATATCAGAGAAAAGTTCGTAAGGAATGCAAAGTGAGAAAACAATCACCCAGGACACATCGCCGGCGAGTATGATGACATTCCAAATAAAGGATCGTACTTACTGTGGAATCGCAAGAAGGCAAGATCAGAGTAGTACTGCCTCTCCGATAAGCACACATGCGAACAGTGATCGGGCACATTTGAGTAGAAAATGCAGGGGAGCTAATACCAAACACAAATACGCAATAAGCTTGCATGGTGGGATATTTGGAAAATGTAGAGAACATTTCTAGTGCATTTAACTGGTCATAAAAACTATGGCATCACAACACGAAAGACTCTACTACTATTTAGTTAACACATACTCCATATTCTACTGCCCTCTTCAGGCAACTACATAGCAATATAACACGATAATTTTTGCTATGTGTGAATCTATGCACGCAGGTATTGTATGCAACTGCTTTGATCTGGAAAGGAGACGAAACACCTAGGTGAAGTAACTAGATAATTTTGAGGCCAGCAATATTATTGGCACTCAGCCTTGAGCTTCTGTTAGTTTAGGCTGATATGTTGACTGAGGACGAGGTAAAGCTCATGAAACGCATTCTGTGGGACGGGAGCAAGCTTTCGTTCGGATACTGGTACAGCTGTATGAAAGCTCGTGTATGTACGTAAGTAATATGTTGGCCATCAGACGTACGAAGGGGTGGTATTTAAGTGGCATTTATGTTAGATAGGTAGTTGGCGAGAATTTGATGATGGGGAAAACACTTTCACTAGAAACCGAAGTCTCGTTATTGATAACACAATGATCTTTAAACTCTTTATCTTGCTTCAAATTAGTCAAAGCTACAGTAAACTCATCATGAATAAACAGGGGGAAACATTTATTTTCATTTTGGTTTCAGAAATTGAAAGGGTCCCAAGACCACGTATAATTTTTGATTTAGGCGCAGCAGCTGACCTTCTCATGTTTGAATTTGAACCTGTCGTGTTCTTTTCAGTGCATACCATGAGTATCGTACCATAGTTCACTTGGAGAAGGAACAATCTTTAGTTGGGGGGGGGGGTCTCTGCCCCCCCCTTCTCTTCAAGAATCAGGGTAGGCAAGTGGCAGCAGGCTGCAATTATTCATCAAAAAACGTATGTGGTGTTCGGAAAGGAGGATGAGGTACCATAGTTCACTTTGAGAAGAAACAATCTTTGGTTGCCCCCCTCCCCCTCCTCTTCAAGAATCACTGTGAACAAGTGACAGCAGGCTGCATGTTTTAATTATGATATTATCGGAAAACGTCATACAGCTGACGTCCTCCTCCCCGCCGAGAAGCCCAAACTCCCGATGGCCGTCGCCAACCTCGGCACCATCGACGGGTCGCATCGTCATCGCACCACGCTCGCATGATTGTGATTATGAATGAACCACATCGGACGTGCTCGTGGGCTAAAATGTGGGCATATGAATTATAATTTTTAGGTACACAACGGTAAAATTTTCAAATCAATAACATTTCTCGCTATACGAAGAAAGAGCTTTCTCTTTCTGTGAATCTTTAGTTGAGATACAAAAGTAACATAGTTCTAACTAACGTAGCCATAAAATTAGTGTTGTACAAAAGGTTTCACCAATCAAGGGATCCACATTTAAGTAATCTCATAATTCTTTTCAATTTATGTTGATGATTCTCAGTGCTAGATGGTGCCGTGCTGCTAGTAAAAGAATTGTTGGAATGCAAAGGTGATGCAATTTCAATAGCTGCTGATCGCCACTAAAATGGCGGCGCTCTTTGCGTCGCTGTCGACGATCTTGGTTGACCTCTCTTGACCTTTGGCCAATCTGCGCTGAACTCAGTGGATTCCCGTCCGTCCAAAGAAGTTGAGCCATGGCAATGGTGCGGCCATCCTCCTCGTAGCAGCGGCCCTCGTTCCCCCCCCCCTGCCTGGCGATTTGCTTGAGACTTGAAGGGGACCTTCTTTGCTACCTGCTGAAGTATTATCCAGGCCCCTGCGATTTACGGCGTCTTGGAACACCACCGTTTCACCTCCGGAACTTGCAAAGTGTGCGAGCCGCTCGCGTCTTCTGCCGGAGCAACGTTTGGCCCTTTCTCGGCCCTCGCCGGGATTCAGACTCCGCCGAGCAGAGATATTGCTATACGCGTCAGCGTTGACGTGCTTTCCCAGCAGAATTGCGTGGGATTGCCGTGGTGACGAGTTATTGGACAGGTCTCCTCCGACACGCTGCGAGCCGCTCGCGTCTTCCGCCGGAGCAGCTTTTGACCATTCCTTGGCCCCCGCCGGGGTTCAGCATCTGCCAAGCGGGGATATCGCTCTACGTGTTGGCGTTGACGTGCTTCCCCAGCAAAATCGTGTGGAATTGCCGTGGTGGCGAGTTATTGGACCGGCCCCCTCCGACGCGCTGCAAGCCGCCCGCGTTGTCCGCCGGAGCAACTTTTGACCATTTCTTGGCCCCCGCTGGGATTCAGACTCCGCCGAGTGGGGATATCGCTCTACGCGTCGGCATTGACGTGCTTCCCCAGAGAAATTGCGTGGGATTGCCGTGGTGGAGCCGCGCTCGTGCCCGCCGGAGCGGCTTTTCATAACAAGGTGAGTTGCACCAACTGCAATTGTTGTGTTTCATCATGGACATTTCCAACTCAAACCGATTATCTAATCATTCTTCTGATTGTTTGTTCCCCAGATAACAGGATATAAAAATGTCAAAATCCAAAACGGGATCACCTCGTCAAAAAATCAGAAGCAGTCTACCTTATTTGCTCCCACATCTAGGGTCCAAAAGGTTGCCAAGGAGTTGCTCTTGGTGGACAAGGACATTTGCATGACAGATGAAATATACGGTGGCAAAGTCCCATAAGGCACGGAAGGTATGCTCTTCCACAATTGGGTATCTGGATATGACCACGAGGACAAGGCATTCAATGTCAAATACCGTGATAAGATGATCGCTCCAGATGGAGTTGAATGAATTCACAACAATGGCGGATTTGAACCTCTTGCTGGCGCTGCTTTAGATACGGTAGAGAAGGGCAAGCTACTCTATGAGAAAGCGGAGGGTCGTATAAAAGGCCATCAACGTGATATGGAGGATGTCGCAAAATCAGCATTGAAGAAGAAGAACAATTCTGTGGCTAAAAAGGTTGACTTCACTGGCCTAGAGGCTGCAGCACATTCCAATCCCAAGGGGTGGATGTCAGAAGCAGTATTTATGAGTGATTTCGAGCTGACTGGCGGAACGGGGTGAGATATTGAACACATTTGACACTGATTTCTACTATATTTTCTTCCTGACAGATCTATTGCAGCAAAACCCCCAAAGGAGTTGATACACGGGTTTGGAAACACAAGCTATCTCATTATGAGTTCAATCAACATAAAAACTACAATGCAAACACTTGGCATACTGGTGTTTTTGCGAGGAAGCTGAAGGCCATTGCTAATGGCAGCGCTTTGAAAGGGAATGACGTCGCCAAGGCGCGAGCGAGTTACCTACTCAAACGCCGTTCCGAGACTGGAGGGACTCCAGGCCCAGCTAAGGGAGGGGCTTTCTTCGAGTTTGAAGAAGATTTGATGCATCACATCAACAAGGCACTCGTTGTTTGTAGCACCGGCATCAGAGGATCGTTCTTTCAAGACCCACATGTTCGTACTTGGCTGAACGGTGTGGATGCCCGGCACCGTCCGATCTATCGTCTAAAGTTAGTTCGATTGATTCGTTGTGCCACTGATGTATCATCCAGTGAGGTAATATTTCTCTTTGTATTATGTATGTCTTTGATCTTCTCAGCATCGATCTGACCAA
Source organism: Thalassiosira exigua (assembly GCA_036939895.1). NCBI lineage: Eukaryota > Bacillariophyta > Thalassiosirophyceae > Thalassiosirales > Thalassiosiraceae > Thalassiosira > Thalassiosira exigua. The sequence goes on from JALLPA010000638.1 coordinate 6,967, forward strand.
ACTCCAGATAAACAGTTTAGTAGTAGAGGGCTTTCTTTCTTTTTTTAGCAGCTACATCGCATCCACCTCCGATATGTGGCACCATCCAGTTTGGAAGAAGTCTTTCATTGCAGTTGTGCTAAATCTAATAGCCAACGGCTACCGCTTTGTGAATGGACTGTTCCTGTCAGTGTCAAATACGACAATAGACGTGCTCAGAAAAAGCAAGAAACTTCCGGGACTACTTAAGCCTCAAGTACTGACAAAGCATCGTGCTCAGTTGCTTGGAGACTTTTCCAACGTGGAGTGGTCAAAGACCGGAGAGAATATTGGGTCTCACCTGGAAGACGTCCATGAACGTTTAGGATGTTGATCAGATAGCACCGGGTCACATATTGTTGATGAGGCCGAAAATGCCGGGAAATCTGTGGAATGCCTGCAATGGGAAACCAAAGGCAACCGATCACAGAAGATAGTGGCAGGTACATGCGATGCTCACAATGCTAACACTTTGGCTAAGATTGCATCAGGGATCAGCAAGCACAAAAAGAATCTGAACCCTGAGATGGGTGAGGCACTAACTTTGTTGCACCATTGGACTACCAAAATTATCAACTACAAAGCATGCAAGACTGTCATTGACAATGTGCGAGTCAAGCATGGCTGCACAAAGACTACTGTCATCAAGAGTGCTGTTGTTACTCGTTGGAGCTCCACACAGGAGGAGGTTATACGAGCAAATGAAAATCAATTCGATCTTGAGGTGGGTATTCCTAGGATTGCAGCTCCCGGCGGTGCCAATGAGAAGATCAGAGATGAAGACGATAAGCAACCTGCATCGCTGTTGAGTGCATCGCAATGAGACTACATTCTGCAATACAAGGGTGGCACTTGACCCATTTATGAATACATTAAGTTCACACAACATACCAGGGTTCAAGTGCACATGGAGTTGTTTGAGATGCACAGGGCCATTGAACACTTGCAAGCACCATTTTTTGTTATGTATGAGGACATTTTTAAGAATGTTGGAAGAAATGGAGCAGATGATTTAACTGTAAGTTGATTGCGTCCTTGAATTTATGCCTGGCTTTCATCTCATGACATTGTGTACTCTTCGCGACACATAAGAGAACTAAGAATCAGGTTGTTGTTGAGAATACCTTTGTATTTCCTAGTACTGCAGAAGGAATGGTTTACGAACACATGACAGAGCATCAGATGGAACAATCGGTAGAGTTGGCGCGTATGATTGCCGGTCGCCAACATGGTGTTCGCTCTGGATTGTTTGAACGCCACAACACACTTCATGGCGCCTCAAGCAATGACATTGATTGTGATATCAATATGTCCTTCATGGTGGGACTTCACGAAGTTGATTGCCTACCAGCAATGAAGATTATGGGAGCATTGATTCATCCACTTCTACAAAATGATGACAGGATTATTGATTCTGGCATGGCTACTCGTGCTCAACACAACAGAGGGAAAGAAGAACTCTTCTCGATCAAGTGTCAAGGTATTTCGAGAAAATATCAGACCTAGAATCAGAATGGACAAGAAGAATGATTCCACACGCACTAACAAGCGGGCCAAGAAAGTGACGTCAAATGGAAAGAACTCAGCTACAAAGAAAGCAAAAGCCGAGTATAACAAGTATTTGGAGTTCATGGAGATTGAGTACTTGCCAGATATGGAGCCATTGAATGTTTTCAGAGCCCATCGAGATGACACAGGAGATCCCGTTGAGCTAGTTTATGCTTTTGGGCCTGTTGTTGAGAGGGAGGTCAACCTGCCAAGCGGAAAGAATCATGCCACTATGTGAACAAAATTGGGTATTATGATATCGTCACATACCCTGAGGACCACAAACAACGATTTCCTGGGGTCTACAATGTGGCCATGGGTCAATTTTTGTCCCCACTGCACCGATGAGGTTGACTGCAAATCACTGTTCAACCAGGCCAGCTTTTATACTGACCCGAGACGTTCAAGGTCGGCCATTTGGTTCTACGAAAGATTGGTTATGATGGCTCACCGTCTCAAGCGCATTTATGTTCATCCAGAATTCATTCGTGATCATTACATTATGAAGCGGTGGAAGAAGAATGATTGGGAAGAGACATAAGAACAAGACACACGTGACCTTTTGGATTTGGAAAAGGAAATTCATCTCAAGCTGTACCCAAATAACGAGCCAGATTTTGAGGATGAGAGTGACAGTGGTGACAATGGGGATGGGAATGAAAAGAACGTAAATAATACGAATGTCGGGGCAGAAAAGGAATCGGTCATGGAATTGGAAGGCAGCAGCAGTGAAGACAGTAGTGAGGCGGTCTAGTTAGTGAAATAAAATGTGTGGGTATTACAATTCTGTAGTGAAAGTGGTTGGGTCATTGGGGAGCTGGAATAATTTTAAAAATGAATCGATGGTATTATATGATAAAAGAACATGTTTTTCATATAATATGATAACTCATTTTTTGTAGGATTTTTTTACGTATACGAAAACTAGGTCAGATTAGGTCAACCTAGCAAAAAACCTAGCAAAATAGCAAATTTTCAAACCTAGAACCTAGGCTAGGTCAGCAGTGACCTTGTTGACATAGAACTAGGACTATGTTTTTGCAAAATTTGGAAACCTAGACCTACTTGCTAGGGCTGACCTAGTTCTAAGTCTGGTTGTTTGTGTCCGCCGCCTAGAGAGACCTGTTAGAGCCGGAATGGAGTGGCGGACAAGGCTGGACGAGGCTGGACGAGGCTGGGTGAGGCAGGACGAGGGAGACGCACTGGACACCTATCTACGATACTATCTATTACAATATCTGTCGTGCTAGCACCTAGCAAGGTGCTACCTAGAGATAGAGGTACCTCAATGGACAACGGACGAAGGACAGACGATGGAACCTCACAATGATGATGTGATACCAATTCCTTCATATGAACCACCGTTTCCTGGACCTCCTGTGTTTCCTGTCTGGCCCACCACCCCCCCTCTCTTCCATCTCAAAGTGTCTCGTAGTCTGGGAACTTACGTTTGCGTGCCCATAAGATGTCAGACCAGGACAAGAGAAAGAGTGGGCTGCGTACCTAGGTATCTTATGTACTATGGTAGGTACGATACTCTCCAATCTCACACTCACACACCCCCACACTCAAGGTCCCGCAGGAAACGGCCGAGAGTGTGGAAAAGGTGGATGACTACGTCTGACCAGAGAGAGGAAGGATACCCGACCTGACCTATTCAGGCTGATCAGAGACCAAGAATCTCAAAACCAAATCCAAAAGAAAAGCCAACGAAAAATGAAAGCAAAGGGACAAAATAACCCCGAGAAGACTCTCCACAAATAAGAACATTTCAGTCTCCTGGAACTCCAAATCCAACCGAATCAACTACCAACAATCATCTAGCACCCCCATAATCCAAGAGGCTGCCCTGTAAATCTGTCTCCGGGATGCCAATAGGTCCGTTTCCTTGTTAGAAGGCCGCGGCGCATGTGGTCAAGTGTACGCTGCCGCCCTTGGGCTAAGCGCTTCGTTCTATGCGTGCATCGATGCGGCGACAATCCCGCTCCGTATGTTCAACTACTGCGTCCACCTGACGCTTTGCCTCGGTCTCCTTGAGGCGAGCCAGCTCGGCCGCGCGGCGGGAGCTTCCTCCCCCAGCTCCTTGGTGTCGTCCCCCCCATATAATATGGAGCAGGGAGGGCGGGAGGACGGAGTGGGGTCCTCCTCGTATTGCCACCCACGATTATCATTGGGGAGGCGGGAGGACTGAGTGCATACCCCCTTTTTGTAGTCCCCACCGGAGGCTGCAGTCGCGAAGTCATCCCCACCGGAGATGTTCGTGGTATTGTAGAGTCGGCCTCGCCGGAGATGGCTGCAGCAGGGTCGGCTCCGCAAGCGGAGTCGATTCCGCCAGAGGTGTCCGTCGCTGGACTGATGACGCGGGGGCACAAAGGACGGCTCCCAACGCCATCAGGGAATTTTTAGTCGGGCGAAGTAGTGGCATCGCGGCCTGAAAAATTCGGCAAAGCAGTCGGGGTAAGCTACCCGCACCCGTCGGACCGGAGAAGTTCGGGGCACTAGCGCTTAGCCAACTGTGCTGCCGCGCCACCAAGGTTGACCTACCCGGTGGCCGCTAGCGCTCGTGCCGTGTCAACACTTGTGCGGCGCGAAGACGCCACCGCTGAGCGCCAGACAGGCGCGAGGAAGTATTGCCGATGCGCCACGGCACAAGGACCATGGCGCCGAGGCAAAAATTGAAGAGCTTCTGGCGGCGGAGAATGCCGCATCTCCCCAGATAACTAAAGTAAGGAAACGCCACATACAATAGCAGTAGATAGCAGTCCTTGCAAAGGGGAACAACCATGATATCAGACCAGGAGCAGGAGAAGAGAAAGAGTGGGCCACGTAGGTACCTTAGGTCCTTTAGGGGGGCTCGATAATAATTAAAGTAAGAAGAATTCACACACATGGTATCCAATCTCACAATATCTACACAGAACCCCTTGCAAAGATGACAAGTCGCATTGGGACGAGGTCCTTGTTCAGCGTATCAGTGAATTCGTTGAAAATTCATAGAGCCCAGGAGAAGATGATGTGGGGGGATGCTGTCGTCAGGCAAACCTCTCGCGCATGACACTATGCAATGCAAATCAGAGTAGTGAGAGATATCATCGACCTAACATAATGGTGTAGTGGATCTCCTCAATATTGATGAGTGCCTCGAAATGGATGAAGTGAACCATCAACGGGGTAATCATACACGGAAATTCAAATCAGCATATTATTTTACCCCTGTGCTCTCCAAGCAAATTCCTTTTTAGGGACATACCTTACGTCTAAGCCAGCCATCGGCCCCTCTCATGATGCTGTGAACCATTCTCCCTTGCATACTTGGGGATGATCTGCACCAGAAACTCTCGGAACTTCTCGAATTCCTAAACGTGGCTGGTTTGCTTGCCACTTCTTCACTTTTCCCACCCCCCCAGCACTTGACCACGGGATTGTATTACGCATCAATACGACTCTTGGGCGAACCTCCAGGATGTCCACTGCGATAATATGCAGCTTGTGCGATTGCTTCTGCCCTTGTATAATGCGCTTTACCACGGCATTTTTTGTCATGGTGACTTCTCGATCAATTGAAATGTATGAATGATAGTATTGTTCCCGGGAGTAAGCCCAGACACGTTGGGGAATGGGGGGATACAAGTACTATTTAGCTCGTCGAGTACCACCTCACATGCTGCCACGTGCTCACATCTGCGGGCACCGTCGGTTTGATCTGTTTTCAATGCAAATAAGCATTGTAGGTACTGTCACTTCAGCTTTGATACACGGAAACAAAAACTCAAATTCCGCCCCCGTCGATATTCAGATCCATCCAAAAAGTCGCATCACGCAAGTCCACCGCAGTGGTGCAGTCGTTGTCCAAACTGGGACACCTGTTGCTTTTCATGATCGTACGACGCAACTTGTTGATAAGACAACTCCAATTGGATGCCGACGTGAGCACGAAGTGGTCGGCTTCCATTGCAACCAACAGGCTTCCCAACGCCAGCAATCCGGTCCTGGAACATCCGTCGCGAGCAACGTGTGCCATCGTTTGAGTTTCGTTGTCGCGGTGGGGCAGCATGTCCGCGTAGAATTGATCGATGTAGAGATGCCACAACGGATCCATCGCCCCTCGAAAGGCGGAAACCGCGGCCGGATCTTCTGTTGCGAGATATACGTGCACTTCTTCGAGTCATCGACCAATGACTTGGGATCGCATCTCGACGTTGTCGCAAATTCCGGTCGCTTCTACCAACGATTCGTACACGTTGTCATTTTGCTTATCCTTCCAGATGTTCCAAAAGTCGAGTTCGTGTTGCTCCCCATCGCCCGACGCCAGCTGCCCGGCCACCGTCGCCTCGTCGCCGGGACACGTCAGTTCAAGATTCCCAAAGTAGCAATTCATTTGACTCGAGGTGGCGGGAAGGCAAGCGCACGCCTTCGAATCGCGGTACATGTTGTGAACGCCATACACTCGCCAACGGTACTTGTGCGCCAGGCACAAACCGAACAAATGTGCGCGTTCATTTTGGCCCCCAATCAGCGTTCTTCGGAGCGGTGAAATTTGAGCGGCAGGCTGAAATTCGTCCGCATTTCGCGGAGCATTTTGGCGACGGGAGATTTTGGTCGCAAATTTGCCCAGTCGAACCTCAACACTCCGGGGGGGCGTCTTCTCCCTCGCAGCCGCAGCCGATTGGATGACGTGGGGAAAGGTCTCCAAGCAGCGTTCTTGGAACCGGAATGCGGCACCATCGTGGAGATGGACGACAACGCCAATAGCGCGCATGCTACCGCTGACACCCCTTGAGATTTCCCACTCCATGATCCACCCCAGCGATGCATTGCCGTGCTGGGTTCCATCCGCTTGGTTCGTATGGATTCATCGCGCAGTTTCTTGTTCCGTCAAGTTCGGTCTATCCTCCTCCGCGCCCCCTGTGCAATTTTCAGGGGAGCAGAGAAGACTCTCTGGCTCGGAGCCCGCGCCTCATATCTACGATATCGTATACCTCTTTGGCCGATTAACAGGCCACCATGGCGTCCGCCCGCAGCGCCTAGTACCGCCGCCGAACGACGCCGCCCCAAACACTACCAGCGCCCACACCGGCTCCCGCCGAGGAGGAACCCGCCCCAATGAAGTCCTACTCCCGGGTAAGCTGCGGGGAGGCCGCCGAAGACAGCTACGGC
>JALLPA010000639.1:0-13698 GCA_036939895.1 Thalassiosira exigua
CGCCACGCGAATCGCTCTCCACGAACTTGAAGCCGAGGAAAAGGGCTCTCTGGAGAGCCCTTGATCAGCTTAGCTGTTAAATACGTGTTACGTGACGCTCCAACGAAGCTCGTAATGTTATTGGTCATTTCGTGTCGTGTGACGTTACGTACGTAATGACGTGGTTTTTGACGTTTACGCCCTCTAAAAAATTGATAGTTTACGCTCGTGTTTTATGACCTGTACCGTATCGTACTATGTATTTACCATAAGTATCATACTCATTGCATGATGGTTCATACATTCTCTCTTGGGCGGGATGAGCCGCCTCAGCTTCAAGAAGTACGACTGTCTAAGAGGTCAGCAACTTCTAATGAAATTATGCTAGGTACGACCTTCACACAGACCATGCTTCATAATCAAAAGAAGTTGTTAGGTTTGCCGTACACATGAGCTGTCTATTTTATTACTTAATCCTAGCATTTACTCGAATGCGCTGCTGCTTAGAACAAATGGGGCGAGAGACCTCAGGTGTTGCGTAAAAATCAGCCGCAACATGCTCTTACGAATGAGCAAAAGGGTTGGATGATTGTTTAGGATGAAATTAAAAAATGAGTAGCAGACTTACCCCTGCCGTGTGTCTGGGGCTCACTCACCTGTGCGAGCGCCCCCGCGGCAACGACCTCTGAAGCCTTGCGATCGAGCACTCGCAGCGGGAGGCGTCCCGTTAGGCTGACTGTCATGAACCATACCTTCGCCTCGTCGGTCCGGAACGCAGCGTCGTATTGTACGGCCACCTTGACAATGCAGTCCGACAGCACCATGGAGAGGGCTTGAGAGGGGCAAGGGCCGGGCGACAGGTTTTGCGCCCCGTTGCAGTCGGACAGTCTGCCTTAGCCATATGCAACTACGAGGGAGGAGAGGACAGTGGCGACAAACTGGGCGTGAGAGCAAGAGTGGTAAATAAATGATGAGTCGACGATGTACAACGAATATTATCCCACGGTCCGAGGAGAGCCGACAAACACTCACAATCAAGGCCGGTACCTCAGCATTTCAGGTTGTTGCTAGCTCTTCTGATTGTTTATTCGGATGTGCCCCTCCGCCCTCTCCCTTTGACCGCCCCAGTCCGCTCAGTCATGTGCCTGGAAACCCGCGATGGCGCCGATTGAAGGAGATGAATTAGATTGTTCCCCCAAAAATTAAAAGCATGAGACAAAAACAAAAACTCACCTTGCCTTGTTGTTCTGGAGTGTGGCAAGAGAATTTCATCTCGTTGCAATTATCAGTAGTTGGATGCTGCTCAAAATAAAAAATAACAATGAAAATTAGATTAACGCTGCATGAGAAAAAATAACCAGAGAGAACTAGTCTTACCGCCTCCCTATCACCTGAGGTCGAGCCATCTTTCGTCTGTCTGCGTCACCCCATCAGCTCACGCCCCTGCGTCGTCCACACTGCTGTCGTACTGAGGAAAGTGAAAGATTATTAGTTCAAAGCGATAATGATGATGAATAGATTGCCGCTGCGTAAAATAAAAATCAAGAACAAGCAACTAGACTTACTGTCTGCTTCTCCTCCTCACAAGCCCGACGCCAAGCTGGCTGTTGCCCATCCAGTCTCCTGTCAAAGCAATAACAATGATGTTATCAGGTGGCGCTGCTTAAGGGAAAAAAGAAGGAACTTAACTTACCGCCTGTGTCACCGCGAGGGCTCCAGAACCCCTGCACATGCAGGCTTCCTGTCAAAGCAAAAATACTTTAGATTGCCGCTGCTGAAGAAAAATAAGAAGAAGTACTATACTTACTGCACGCCTGTCCCCGCAAGCCCGTGGCTGAGCCGCCTGTTGCACGTCCCCCATCAGCTCAATGCCCCTGCACCGAACGCCCCTGATGTCGTCCTGGTAAGAGTGGAAGAGAAATAATTAGTCGAAAACAATGACAATGATATTGCCGCTGGTAAAATAAAAAATAAGAACAAGCAACTAAACTTACTGCCCGCTTGTCCCCGCGATCGCGAGGCCGAGTTGCCTGCGCTTCCCATACTCATCGCCCCATCATCGATGTCTCGGTGTCGCCCGCCCTCTGCTGCCGTCCTTTGGGAAGATAATGAGTAATAGCAATTAGCACGAGCACTCACAATTTCAATTGGTGCCAGCAGCGGCGTGGCTCGAAGTCGGGTCGTCGGTGGGTCCTCCCACGGAGCAGGGCGAGCAAGACTGTCCCATCGCCTCAAGGTGAGGAATGAGGAGAAGGATCCAAGGGGATACGGGCCAAGGACTTCATGGGGTCGAATGCTCCGCCGGAACCACGCACGGCGCGGGGGGGGCGGCGCCGGCGGCGCGCGGCCGGCGGGGTGGATGGATCATCGTGGTCGTTATGAATTATTTGTGCGTCTGGATTTGAACAATTTTTGATCATCCAGCCGTTGGTCGCCGGGGGTCCCGTGTCTTGGTGACGGGCACGTGATTCACCATGACGGCTGATGGTTATGACGCAATTGCGCGCCATTTGGCGGAGTTTTCTGCAAGCTTACGCGCCACAAGCTTTGCAACACGTAATTTCGCGCATATTTAACAACTAAGATAGCATGTCCTACTTTGTCGTGAGAACTGACTGTTTGCACTCATTCATACATTCCACTTGGCATGTTTTCGTAACTTTCTGCTCTCCATCTCCATTATACCCATTGACAGCACATAGTTTCTCGTGGTCAAGTATCAATTGAAAAGTTTAAATAAGTACAAATTTGACGAACACCCCTTGTATTATAGCAAACATCAACATTGTGACTGAGCACATTTGTTGTTTGGGATTTATTCTATGCCAAAAATGACAATAATGACTTTGTAAGTTGGAGGAAGTTGGGGGCAGGTCAAGGTGGACATTTACCACCACAGAATCTTCCTGCTGGTGAATTCTGCTTCATTCAACAACGATGAAATGGCGTCTCTGGTTTGTCCTGTGTAGTCAGAAGATCTATAATGAGGCATTTAGAGAGCAGCCTGCTGTCACAATTTAAAGCTCAATCAGACAGATTTTTTACCTAGTGTTGGTTGTATAAGCGGTTGTGGTGGGTCCATTTTGTATTGAATTCCTACGTGTTTTTTTACGTAGACAAAAAAGGGAATAAGCACGCTTTTGCCTCAAAACACCACTGCTTGGCACCATGATGAAGCCGCCGCCTCCCGTGCCCCGCCGGCCGCCCTGCCGCCCTCCCCGGAGCTTGTCCATGATGGGAATGTTGTCCTAGAGGGATCATCATTCGCGCCGAGACCTTTTGTCCGCTGTTCGACTCGTAGAGACTGAGGAGCACGGACCGCCTCGAGGCATGGGGCACATTGTGGTTGTGGTTGTGGGGTGGGGCGTCAAGCCGCGTGTGGAGTCGGCCGTCGTCGTCGAGCCGCGCGAGGAGCCGGTCTACGTCCTCGCAAGCGTCGAATCGCCCCCGCTTGAGGAGCCAATCTACGTCCTCGAGCATCGAGCCGGCCGTCGTAGTTACCGAGTTGCGCGAGAAGCCAGTCTACATCCTCGCGCGCGTCAAGACAATCTTCTTCCTCGAGCCGCGCGTGGATCCAACCGATGTCGGCCCCTGCCGGTCGATGCGAGCAGCGACGAGTTCGTGCCGCCCTCGAAGGAGACGGAGGTTTCTGCTCGGTCACTCTGGACTCAGATGGACGTCGACGCCGGCAGCACACGCTCCCTCCCCCACTTCCGCTGGACAAGAGACACAGTGAACAGAAAGAGGAAACATTATGAAAGATTCTAGATTTACGACCTTCTTTGTCTCACTACAAATTTCCTCTCCACTGATGAGTGTGATTGTAATATCTCACTCAATAAATAGATGGTCCACCGTCCACAGAGTGACTGAGATATTATCAATATTACTTGCTGCTAGATGGTTACAGGGTCGATCTGCTGGTGCTGGTTGTGGTGGCAATCTTGCGGCTCTTCCATTTACTATTTATAATACCTAGCTTCTTGTCACAACACAAGTCCACAGATAGAGAAGAAATTTGCCTAGACAACATTGTAGTCGTTTTGTTGTTATTATTTGATTTACTTTGGTGCAAAAACTGCCTCGGTACACCTACCCATTATCATGAGCCTCGTGATCGTTCGAGGGTTTGATCGGTTGCCTTATCATCATGTTTTGTGCTGTCAGTTTGTTGGTCGGTCGGTCGGTCGGTCGTTCAGCCGATCCATCGATCCGTCTGCTGCTGCAGCGATTGAAGCCGTTGCACATTGAAATCAGATACATTGCATCTGCGGATAAGCGAGCTCTGTGCTTCCGCTGCTGTTGTTTAGATCTGATGTGAGGGTTTGAGCCTCCCTGTCTGCCCGTCCGCGGACCTGCCGCCGGAGTTGCGCTTCTGACCCGTGCCTGGCCAATCCGCCGTTACGTTCCTCGCTCGGACTTGCTGCTGAGCCTCCGGCTGGGAACTCCTCGAGCCTTTGCATCGTCCTACCTTCGCGTTGCGCACGAGCTCCGGCGTGCATTTGCATGCTTGGACACGCGTGCCGCGCTCGGCCTGCTCGTTGCTCGTGCGCGGACTATCGCCATGCACGTTACTATAAGCGTGGAAGAGCTCGCCCCAAAACCTATATGTCGAGTCCGCAATTTCACCTTGCTATCGTTCATCTTTTGACCCGCGTCTCCATTCTACCGCAAGGCAGACGACCCCAGGACGACGGCAATGACGACGCCACCACTACCGATTCCATCATCGACGCCCGCCTCGCCAACTCCGAGGAGTACGTCGCCTCGGTCTGCAGCTTGAGGAGCCTGGGGACCTTCGAGCGCGACTTTGTCAAAAACATCGTGGCCGAGCAGCAAAAGATGGACGATATGAGCGTGAACACATTTGAGGAAGACTTAAAAGTCAGGACTACAGAAAATGAAAGAGGGGCGGCGGGTCGCTTGGAGGGAGAGTACCCCGGGCAGCATCCAAGGCAGGTCGTCGTGAACGGCGGAGGCGGAGATTGGGGGTAGGGGGGAACGGTCGCCGAGGGAGGACAAATGGACGAGGGCACGATCTTGAGTGAGATGACCTTCGAGAAGGACGCGCGGAGTGTCGTCACACTGCCCGAATCAACATTGCGACCATGGCCTCCGCCCCGTCCACCGAGCGAGTCTGGTCCCAGCCGCCCACGGTTATCGCCGCCCCTCGTCCCACGTCAGCGTCAACATATGCGAAACAATGAGGCGGACGACGAGATCACGCTGGCACGTTCCGCTCGGAGGCCACGTATGAGAGCAGGAGGCAACGCCCAAACAGAGGGGACGTCGACAGCCAAAACGAGCGCGGCGTCGCAGTAGAACCACCAACCTCTCCCCCCGAGGCGATGTTGTCGTCGATTGTCATCGTCGATCCTGGATCCGGCCCGATGGACGACCCCGCGGTCTGAGTTTGCTGGAGAAATGCGCCACGGCAATCCGGACGGGGACGACCTCGGCTCCGCCGTCGCCCTTAATCGCATAGGAAGACAGGAGGAGGGGACGAGATTTCATGGTTGTTGTGTGCGGTGTTTAAAGAGGGAAATTTCGGTTATTCCCTTTTTTCCCTCTTTATGTCCCAACACAACCGCTTATTCCCAGATCATATTAAAGACCCCCACTGTCTGTGCTTGTACCGTGGTTTTATGACATATGATAATAGCAGGTACAATGTGATGGCAGGAAGTCTTGTTTCGAAATGAATTCTCTCTCGGAATGAAGTCCCTCTCGGAATGAAGTTCGTCTGTGATTGAAAGCCAAATAATATCTGTTCCAAAGTATGTAGTGAGCATTGCACCTGCTAGGTATTGTACCCTACGATATACCTACGATAGCAGGTACATTGTGATGGCAGGAAGTCTTTGTTTCGAAATGAAGACTATCTCGAAATGAAGTCTATCTCAGAATGAAGTTCGTCTGATCCAACGAAAGCCAAATAAAACCTGTTCCACAGTACGTAGTGAGTACAAAACCGATTTCTTTTTTCTGGGCGTAATTCAAGCTTCGTTCGAGGATTAGAGCTCTTTCAAAAGGTCGGAGTTGGGAAGGCCGACTGCTTTCGTCATTGTTTTGGTGCAAAGGACGCCATTCCCTACCTCAATTGTAGTCTAGTAACCAGTGCCTATAAATCAAGTTGTAATCATGCCAATCGAAAAATTATGAAATATTACTCTGACTGTAGCCCATATACCCACATAAGTACTGCAAATTGCTTGTATCTAAACACTCTCAAACAATTGCCAGTGCTACTGTCTTCCATTGATATATCAATGTGTGGAAACCCTGAAACCACACTGCTCCCATCTCCGTGGAAAATCGAAAACCACGTCTTTCTGTGGAAAACCTGAAACCACAGCTCAAAAACCAATACTCTGCTGGAAAAATTAAATCAGCACACCAATGTCTAGATACACCGAAAACAAGACCCTCGCACCAACCCAAAGGCATGATCCCTTGGAAGCTTTGAGCTACACATGCTCGGGTATTGCCAACCCCAGGCCATCTCCTCTAGAACAAGTAGAGAGATTTCCTCACAAAGAGTCTGCGCTTCTTCCCTGTAGGCAGCGACTTAGTCAACAGATCTGCACAATTGAGATGTGTATTGACATAGACCGTTCGCCACTCGTCCCTGGCGCACCCCCCTCGAATGAAGTGGTAGAACAAACTATTCATTTTCTTCTTGATCGTCGATTCAGGCACTAAAGTATTTGAAAGAACTGACTTGTTGTCGCCAAATACAAATGCTGACTCATCAACACAAATACCAAGCATGCGCAGCTTGTATCTGAGCCCTCTGATGTACTCGAGAGCTTGCTTCATGGCGGTGAACTCTGAGCCAAAAGTGCTGAGACCTTGCATCTGCTCTGCTTCTTGCTCATCCAGTAAAGCAGAGCTCCGTTCAGGAACACTGCAAAGTCTGTGCATGACCTGCGCGTGACACAGTCCCCTCCTAGGTCGCAATCCACATACGTCACGATCCTGAATTCCTTCCCCCTTGGCTCATGCATATCCTAAGGCCCAGACTCCTCGAAAGGCTCCTGGGACGGGAGCTCCTCTTCGGTATTACCATAGATGCTGAGGCTCCAATCCTCGCGAGGAAATTCCGCCATGTTGATCGCTGGTTCAGAGGGATCAAACACCATCTCTGAGTTCTGGTGCGCCTTCGAGTAGACGAATATGTGGAAGTGGGCTTCAAGGTGACCACGACTAGGCAGCGCCAGGTGCGAGGACATTATGCTGACCTCCATGCAAATGTCCACCCTCCAAAGCTCCACCATCCAACGAAGGACCCCAATGAGTGACTGGTAGTACGAGGCCTCCCCGGCCTCCAACTCTGATTTGACGTCGATCTCAGGGCAATGGTCCTTAGGAAGGACTTTTGAGGCCATTGCATTGAGTGATTTGCCCTGTACCTGTATTGACAGGTGATCCTCAACGTTCTTCACACAGCTGCTTGGACGTACTGTTGTGTTGAGCTGAACGTCCAAGCCTGGGTGCCATCTTCGATCTGGACTAGGCAAAGGTGCCCACCAAGGTACAGCTTAGGAGGTCCGATGGACGCCTCCTCGAGCTCGAAGTACCTGCCAATCTCCTTCTCGAGGATCTCCTCTGTATTGTCTGAGACGACTAGGCCGTTGTCAGTGTAGAGCAAGACGTACTCATACACTTTGCTTCCTTCTGCCCTCGTCATGGGGCGAATCCAGACATCAGGGTCGCCACCCTCTGACTTGAAACCTAGATGCTCCATGCAGCTTCGAAGATGGTGCCAGAAATCCCTTCCAGCGACTTTGCCTCCATAGAGCTCTCCGGCAATCAGGGCCCTCTTCCCAACGTTTTCGAGGCCGAACACCTCGCCACATATTATGCAGTGTTTCTCAGACATTGAGGGCTGAACGTAGGCATTGTGAATGTCAGCCGTCATGACGTTGATGTCATATATAAGGCAGCATAGGTAAGCGTGATCCTCACAATTTCCCTCGAAACAACATCAGCATACTTGTTGTCTTCGAGATCTGGCGTCTTGTGACCATCCTTTACCCGCCTGGTTTCCATGTGAAGTCCATCTTCACGTCGAAAACAAGGTGGCCTCTCGAACGATTTTATCCCACATAGGGAGGCTATCTTCATCTTCCAAGATCTTGAAGGCGACGCCAACCTCATATATTTCCTTGTCAATGGCGTCCATCCACGCATTGATTCAACTCCCCACTGTCGCTTGACTAATTCATCTGCACAATAAGACAAAAAAGAAAGGGTAACACCTAGACAAATGAGACCCAAGATCTGCTCATGGTTGAGCATCAAGCAAATCTATCGTGCAAGGATGTTGGGGCGGTATTAATTTTGCCAGCACCACATCCCAAATGCAGACTTGGGGACGCAGAGATAGGGACAAGTTCCGATCACCATGCCCACGCAGTTCTGCCCCTCCCCCGTCGCCCTGCTAATGCCGGCCGCACCCAACTACCCCCGCCCTTGTCCTATGGGGTGCTGGTGGAGGCGGAGCATGAGAAACAGTAGATTTTAGCAAGCGATGAAGGGGGGAGGAAAGAAGGAGCACCGCAAAAACTCACCCGTGCTGTTTCCATGAACCCTCCCCCAGCTCCTGATTTCTCCTGCCCTCCCCCGTTCTCCCAATGTACCCCTCTCATGTCATGGCAACCTGTGGCTGCAGACAGAGTGGAGGCGGAAGCAAGAATGAGGTGAGTGAGCGACGAGGGGAAAAAACGTGCCTCGTGACAACTCAGTGCACGTGATTCCGTCAGAGACGCCAGACACTGCTCCCGCCGTCCCGACTCCTCATGTCCCCCCTCCCTCCGCCAAACCCTCCCCCTCATTCCAGGACAGTCTGACTGCAGAACAGGTGGATGATATTCATGAGAAAGAGGCGAGCCAGCAACGAGGGAGTAGTAAAAACGTGCCTCATAAAAACTCACCGCGTGCGTTTTCAGAAGAGACGTGTACTGTCTGCAACCTCTTGCCCTCGATCCCCCCCTTCTCAGGCACCTGCTCTTGCTGCTGTTATTGGAAAGGATTGAGGAAAAATTCAAGTAAATAATTTATTCAAGCATAAAAGGCTCACCTTGTCTCGTATCAACTGGCGCTAGTGGGGCACACTGGATGCCTGGCAGGGGTTCCTGGGCAATACTGCCGTACCGAAAAAGTGGCTTTCAGAGGAACCAACGCTCCAGCGAGGTTCAGCCCTTCCTATTCAAGGGAGAAAGGATGGGGGGTGCCGTGCGTCGTCATTATCTGACGCCGCGTTGGTATTAAGTTCTGAAGACGAGCAGATATTATAAAGTTTACATTTACCAGACCATCACGTAGACAGCTCAGAAAATGAAAATGAAAATTCCGTATCCGTGCGCTCTTTTCGAACTTTTCAAAAGAATTTTCTAGGACACAGTGTGACGATCAAGTCGAATGGAACTTGCTCATTCGCGATTGAATGATGACGGCGGCCTGACGGGTGACGGGAGATGCCAGAACTTCATTCCTTTATGGCTAAGGTAGCCAGGAATATCTTTAGTGTAGAGGCGAAAGCGCGGACTAGTTTGAATTTTTAAATGATCGCAAAGAATGCAAGATGATGCTGCCCGTCCAAGTCCAAAGATGATTTGGAACGTCTCATTCCAAGTTCAGGGTGTTGTGTGCTTAAAAGGTGCAGGTACTAAGGGTACCTATGCATCTGTCGTTCATATATATCGTCACTGTACCTCGTGTCAAAGATAGCTTTGTCTCAAACGTTTGTTCGGCTTTGATTGAGAGCAAGAGGCCAAAAGAAGCCCGAACAGAACAATGGGCGTTTGTTCTAGCTTAAGTAAGCTCAAAGCTGAGATGTCATACTCGAAAACCCAAGTACTTTGTTTCGCTCAGTACCTTGGATTCTGGCCTAGCGGAAGCTAGACCTTGATAGGGCAAACGCAAACACTCGATTGATGCTCAGTCGGAAGGAGTACAATACAAATGCAAACTCAAGGTCAAGCTGAGCTCGGGCGTATGTCAAATGACACTGGACAGGCGTACGCTTGCACAAGCACGAGCCTCCACTGAGGCGTTAGCTTGGAGAGGTATATCTTATAACTTTTTCGAAACGACTCGACTCTGGAATGGTTGGCTAATGGAGCCACACAAGCACCTTGGTGGAATGCTCGCTCCATCGCCAAGACACGCTTCGAATGCAAGGAGCGTTTACCTGTGAGGATTAGGTTGCTCGAGTGAGAAGAGAAAGATGATACCGATCGTATCTATGCCGTTAAGCCCTATAGTGTAACGAGCACAAACAAGCACAGTAATAAGCAGAAGTTTGATAGAAGTAGTCGTTTACTAAAATGGCTTTTGTTTAGAGTAGTAGAGCAGTGAATATGTAGTGGGATAGTGGTCGTTTAAATCACGTCTGAGATCTCTAGATTCGATTTCTTTGGAACGAAAGCTTTCAAGGTGCACAGCAAACGTTCGCCTTACGGGCATCATTGCTCCAGTATATGCCATTCAAGAGTTAGAGAGAGGTACAAGTACGACCCCAGTTCTTATCTGTTATTGCGACAAGAACTTTCACACTCAACCATGCTGGGCCGAGATCGAACGCATTACTGGGCAACTGAAACATGTCCCGAGGTCATATATCGCCTTCTCTTGCTGGAAGAGGTGCTGTCGTGTCGTTCATTGGACAACATAGTACATCACAGACGAACGGGGACGCGAGCCATTCTTGGCGTACAAGTCCTCCGCCTCTGCGCAAACAGCGTTACTGACCTCACGAAAAGTTCCGGCGGTCATAAGCAATATTCCGACACAATATTCTTCTTTGAGACGCCCTTCTCCTCAGCTTCACCAGCAAGGTGGCCGTCGAGCAATTTATTTTTTTGGAATGATCGCAAAGAAGAAATTTCAATTTTAAATTTTTGAGTTGATTTGTTAGTGCTATGGGAAATGTAAAGTTATGTTATTTTTTCTATAGTTTTATTCTCAAGTTTTTTATCATCAATATGTCTCATCCCAGAGTCCCACCGCGCAGAATCGATAGTTGAGGTCATCAGCTATTGAACCATGTGCGGGGGGAGGTGCCAGAGCGCCATTAGGTTACCGGCTGGAGATCTGATTGGCGGACACTATGGTCTCACCCTTTTTCATCTCAATGCATGTCGTTGGGTTTGTGTGTTGTGTGGCGTGTGGTCGGTGGTTTTATCTATCTACTTTACAATAGAGTAGACAAATAATTAAAGAGTCGATCGTCGATGCATTCCAGTCTCCTTGTTGAAGTGCGGCCGGATTGCCGCCAATATTCAATCTGGTAGTGACTTCCTAATCCACTCTTCATTGGGATTGGGACGCTGTCTTGACTTTGGTAATTGGCTGAGCTCGCGGGGCAGGAGAGGGGGGGGGGGTAGGCCAATTTTTGCGGTCAATTTATCTAGGTGTGTACCTAGGATGACAACACATCCTAACTACCTACAACTCGTGTGTTCAAATCACGTAATTCCTACATTCGAGTCAGATACAAGTATATCATAACCAAAATATTATTGCTTCTTTTAAAACTCACGGAAAGTCTTTATGCTTTGATATTTCAGTAAATGACTCATTTTCTACCCACCTTACATTATACTCACACTCACGGTTTGTACTAAAACAGCGATGATATTCTGGTTGTGATAGCTATATCATTGTCAGTGTGAAAAATAATATGTTGAATAATACACGTTGTCGGGGACCAAGATGGCGTTGAACAAACACACTGACAGCATACAAGAGCTACATGTAAGATAGCATGACTGATCAGAAGTTTTTGAGTTGCACCACTCTCAACCTCTCTCAACTCTTGAAGAGAGTTCATTTGCACTCTTAACCATGATTTACTCATCTCCTGCTACTGCTATTGCCAGATGTTGCCTTTCAGGGCATGCAATGTTTAATTTACCTGCAGATCATTGCCAGCAGGCATTGCATGTCTATGATACGAACTGGTCGTTTGTTGGCAAGTCTTCACGAAACTGAGCAACTCGCAAGCAAAATCATTGGTCATCCGAAGCCTTATTCTATCACAGATTTACATCACTTTCAGCTGCCACACTGGAATTGATCCTTTTAGAGTGACTCCGCGAGACATCAGATGCGGATTATTTCCAATGTGACAAACCAACACTGCATAAGACTGTCAAGACCAAACCAGGAAGGTGCTGAATGCATCTGGGTTTCACATCCTTGCTCCGCTGAAAGACACCCCAGCGTTATTTGATATGAGCATGATTTCAAAGTGGATATTATGAAACATCCAATTTTGAGTGTGACCACTAGACCTCTGCTGATCCTGGGCTCTCTCGCTAAGATTGCCCACACCAGCGAAGCGGAATGATCTGGTGGCCATCTCAAACAAGTAGTGCCTGTGGGCAGGGACCCACAGCGCACAAGAAATTGGGAAAATCTACTGGAAAAGCCGGGCGTCAATGTGACCACTGACCACCCCCGGGGAAGCGGTAACAAAGGAACAGCACATTGGGGTTCTGGTTTTCGTCCATATAAAATTGAATTCGAAGATCAAAATCTTGAATTCATTGTTCAATCTGTGATCGTTATCTCAATTTGGTAGCTAAGGCGTCCCTCTTGTCAGAACATCTGAATGGTGGGCGCGTCGAGCAAGTCTACTACATCAACGAAGGGAACACACGCGGTAAAAGTGCTAGCAACGGCCTCGCGCAGACAGAGGTCGAGCGATCTGGGTGCCTACTGGCTTGAAGGGCTACTCGCCCCATGGTTTCTCTGACGGGGAACGCGGACGCGTGCTGTTAGCCGTGATACCCACTGCGTAGTGGGCGGTCACGTGGGCAACAGATGGAGCCCGTCAGGGCGATTGGTTGATGTTTTGAGGATCCCTTGAGGATGTGTAGGAGTTCCTACGCTGAAGAAGAGAACCAAGCAATCACGGAACTAGAAATTATGCACGGCGAACTGACCCGGGTTTGCCGCGCGCTGCGCTGTCCCACGGGATCAAGGTGCCTCATCAGCCCTGGCGCGCGCATTGAGCTTGCTCAAAGCGGTCTCTTGTGCTGCCATAATTGTTGTGGATTGCAAATCTGATCAGAGCTCGTGGCAGCCGCTGCTCAATCCCCCTCAGGGGGGGGACCAGCGGCCACAGAGTTGTTTCTGCCGTTCACGGGGCGCCGACGGCCGTGACGTTGTTGCCTTTTTCAATTTTATGGGCCTCGCGTGCTGGCTCGGAAACGGGGTGGCTGGTTGGGGCCTTTTGCTTCCTGTCAGAATTGATAGCTTGAGTGTCAATCCCATCCATCCCAACAATTCCACGCCGTGGCTGAGGCCGCGGCGTCCCACTCTTGCGCCCACTTGTTGCTCCCCATTCGAGCGTCCGATTAGAGAGTCGGCGACAGCGTCAACCGGGCGACTCGCTTGGGGAAGGGTTTGCCGGGGGATTTCCTTCTCCAATCAATCCGTGGAGTCTTACGAGAGGATGGTACCGCATCGCAAGCCGTCGTGCCCGGGGTACTTGGAGAACACCTCGGGTTAGCGTCGGGGATCAGAGCATTGGGGGGGACCAGTCCAAATTTGGGGGACCAACCTCCATCATTGTGGTCGAAGGGGGGGGATCAATCTTGGCATCGGCCCATTGTTGGAAGGAAGGGTGGGAGCGAGGACATCCTCCAGCTATCGCCTTCACGGGCCTTCGCCCATGATGGCTGGCTGGTTCAAGGAGGAGTCCATCCG
>JALLPA010000640.1:0-13684 GCA_036939895.1 Thalassiosira exigua
TGGTACAATGTACATACTCATATATCGCCAAAATAGTTTTCGATGGTCTATGGCCAATGGATTTAGATTTTCGATCCTCACAATTGACCGATCTGAGAGCTGAGTCGAAAATTTAGCGGAATTAATTCGCACACAAGACTCTTGTTTGACGGTCCCAAATTCTTGACATCACTAATCAGACAGCTGATCTAGTGATGGCAAAAAGAACGAAGTAAAAACTCCCGGCAGTTTCTGAGAAATAATTCCGCTAAATTTGGTTACCTGCATTTCATTACAGATCTACGGTACCGTGTGCACGTGAATTAGTGATGAAAGACAGTGTGATATGATAATATTGAAGAACACCCCGCCGCGCTTCAAACCCGGGCCTTCGCATGATACTCTTATTGAGATATCATGTGTTGCCCTCGGCCAAAACACTCGTAATTGGCCGAGGGGCAAAATGCGATATCTCAATGTCACTTTGTGTCAGCACTCAAGGTCGATCTAGTAGCTCTCCTGTCAGGAACAGTTCCGAACTACCACCTGGTGAGTGTTGGAGATGGAGATTTGGAGTGACGGTTCATCATCCGCACCTACTTTGGCGAAGGGCTGCAGTTGAGAATGGGTATCAAGGGTGGTATCCCCATGTCGGATTACAGGGTGCAGGCTGCCTTGGATGTGGTGCCTGAATTTGGGACGATTGCTAGGTACAATTTGAACGTGTATAATGAGGTAATGCAGGCAACTATCATGGACGGCCTCGTAGAGAACACAAGCCTCCATCCAAGTCAGGTTTTCCAACACGCCTTGATCAGCCTCAAGGCTTTCGATAGCATGGGGACCGGTAAGCTAATTTTTCAATGATATCAATTTTTATACTAACTTTGCCCTCGCACTTTCATTTTAACAAGTTTCAGCGGGAGGGTGAAAGATCCTATGAAATGCTACAACAGTAAAAAGAAATTCTGTTTGCCAAAATATTAACAATCGAAACTATTTACCTCAATTAATTACGATACCAAACATGAAATGGCCTCAAATAAAAATGCTGGGTACTATACCTGACTATCTGAGGATTTCAATCACAGATACAATGGGTGGGGGGGGCATTTGGAGTTTTTTCATTGGTGTTATCGCGGTTGTGGGGCAGTTTCGCAATTAAAAATCAATACCAGGGTGCAGCCACTGACACCAATGTAACTAGATCTCACCTCTTTTAATTTAAACCATTCTTGGGAAGGAAATAGATCCTACATGCCAACGGAATGACAACCCAACAACTTCTTCGTCCTCCTATTTTCAAGGTGGATTAGAAGTGGAAATGGAGATTTACCCGTTATTGACAATTCAGTGTCTAGAGGTATTATAAAAGACAATGATTCCTCTCTGAAGCAATAAAACACGTAGGCATGTTCCCCCAAGAGAACTCAAAATATCAACAAAGTCTCTTTGGAGCGATGAGTATAGTTTATTTGGGGGCTTACGTACCGAAGCACATCAAATGGAATAATCCCAGTGTCTCACGTCATTAATTGCCCTTGACCTCATTTTTATGCACTCAGTATTGCCCATTATTTCTTTTGTTGTGTCAGTATATTGTCAGGGCTACCAATACAAAACCTAAACTGTTTGCAAATTTGGATCCGGGGCCGGTGATTTGGGCACCTTCGCTGCGCTAGTTGTTTGTATCAGCTCCACTGTTTCTGTTGTATTCTTTTTCTGCAGCGCAGAAAACCTCCTCATATTTGTAGATGACACGCTTCCATTAGAACTTTGAATCCTCATCCGGCGCTGATCAAACAAACTGGCAGACACAACCCTCTGCCGACAGACATTGCGCATAGACCACACCCCAATCAGAAGGCAGATCATTTGCATTCGTACCTTAGATCCAATAAAGTGATTTTTAGCGGATAGTCTCTAACATCAATCATAGGCATAGGCACACTCGCCAACTGGACTCACCATTCGATATTGTTCGTCTGCTTCTGTGTACCGGCATGGTCTGTATTCAAACGAGCTCCGCGCAAGCTTTTCCGAAGACTCAGTCTCTGTTAGACACAGAAAAGAAAGGGTTGGAAACACGAGGCTCAATGATAAGAATTGTTACCCCTCTCCCCCACAACCCAATACACTCACTCACCCTTGAACAGAATCGAACATTCAAACTTCCTTCTCCGGCCATGCATCGTACAGCTTTCAAGTTCCCCCTTTATTTTTTCGTCCTCTTTTTCTATCAGCACCTTCCAATTGTGAGGACACATTTCACACTCCGACACGGGAGAGCAGAATTCACTCTGTTCTCGTGTGGGTGTCGACGGCGTGGCGTCATTTGCTCCATTGACATTGACATTGACAGACGGTGTGGAATCGTCGTCCATATCGTCAGAGCTTTTATCTGATGTTTCTGTCGATAGATCCTTCCTATGGGTGGTTGCTGTGCTCGTGGTATTTTTTCGCCGCCGCTCGTTCTGGGTTCGTTTTGTCTTGGTCGTCGCCTGCGAGCTAGCTCCTTCCGCTGATGCATTCAAGGTCAAGGCCAACGACAACGACAACGACAACAAGGCCGCTATCGGCAGCGAGGGGTGAATCATCACGGAAGGAATAGAGCTGCCGTCTTAGTTATCGTCAAAATTTTCGGCTCAAGATTCAGGAGAGTTGGGTCAGGTTGGGTCGCATAGAGCTGTGGCCTGCGCGCGCGCGGCGCACCGCGCTGCTTCCCTGCCTGTCCGATGTCCGATTTTGCGCCCCCGTGGCTATTAATCGCTTATTTACGAAATAAATAAGAGGCGATATTTAATTGACGTAAAGACTATTATTGAAATAATATAAAATAATACTTTTATCGCCTGTTACATCGCCTACTGTCCACCCAAGAGATCCAGAAAACATCGGATTCCGGATCAGCCGCCGTGGCAATCGTTCGCCAAGTCGAAAGTAATTAAAAAATATGCGATATTATTTATATGGATGTATTGAAAAATTGTGCTTCTTCATCGCTAAAGTAGTCTGTAACTTATTAAAGCAGGCCAAAGCTTGCTTCCAGAAAGTCTCCAACTCCAGCAAGAACAAGGTCGAGCACGATCGCGAGACAGATTGAGATCGAGCAGGAGACTGACAACTGACAACACTCTGAGAAGCAACTGACAAGACTTTCTTGACTATCAAAGCGAGCCGATAGCTGCCAAAGCCTAGCCGAAAAGTGGTCGACACCAGTCGTCGTCGTCGTCGTCGGTCGTCGGCAATAGCCCTGACCTGCCCTCCCCCAGCCCCCCGTTCGCCTGTTCGCCGTTCGCCTCCCCCCTCATAGCCCTCCTCGTCGTCATGACAGCGGAAGAAAGTATCCCACCACCATCGGCCTCTGCATTCCTCAATGAACATACTCATCACTCTGAAAGCGTCGACAATGAGACTAAATCATCTCCCAGAGGCGCTACCAAGATTGTATCCAATCTCATCGAGGGGCTTGTCCGGACAGGGACAGGGGCGGGAGAAGAGGATTCGCCCGAACGATCCGGATCTTCCATGAAGCATCGAAAAGAGAGCACTCGTTCTTACGACCAACGTCTTCCAAAGACTTTCAACGCCGATGGCGATGGGACCTCGTCATCCGTTCCCTACAGGGGTTTCAGCAAAGCCCCTGTGGCAGAGGAAACTCCTACCCCTCCAGCTCGATTCGCCTTTTTGAGGCACCGCCTACGGAATCTGTTCAACCCTAGAGCTACGGATATCCAGCAGTTACTGAATAAATTGCAAGCTCAATTCCAGATGTTAGAAGACGATCACGAGATATATGGCTTTGAGCGAGATGGGCCCAGTGAGTGTGTCCTACTTGTTGCATAATCATCGATACTTTTTCTGTACTCAACACATATATTGCGAAGTGCGGGATGGATCCATCCAACTCAATGCGGATAGGGAAAAAACACACAGAAAGCATCCAAGGCATCCTCTCAACAACATGAAAGTCATGTCTGAAGTTCATTTCGTCGGGCGCAAAGCCGTGGACTCGTCGATTGTGGAGTTGCCCACGCTATTGATGAATCATGACAAGTTTGGTTCGATCACCGAACTATGGCTGAATGACAATCTCATATCAGATGACGGCGCTTCTGCCATTGCATCATTTCTTCAGTCGCCCACATGTGCATTGGTAGAACTGTGGTTGGGAGACAATCGAATAGGACCTTCGGGGACGACTCTCTTGGCAGCAGCATTGAGCAACAACGAAGACAGCAAATTAAAGTGCATCGGCTTATATAAGAATCCGATCTGCAACGGTAAGATGTGATCTGTGATAAATTCAGAACTTCCGTCTGGGCTTATATCATCTGTAAGTTCGCAATCAGCTCACTTTCTCGTCCCCTGAACTCGACCATAATTATTTGCTCCGCGGTCTTCGGCAGGAGGTGCATCTTCTTTGGCTCAGATGTTGAGAGGAAATCACACTTTGAATACAGTTGATGTCCATGGATGTGGCAGTCGTAGTAGCCATCAACAAGAAGTGCTCGAAGGTTACGGATGCAAGGTAGTGAAGGCCAGTGATGGGACAGAATATGTTGCGAGGGTAGTTGCTCCAAATTATGATGACAACAAGGGCCTCGTGACTGATCAACGGTGGTTGGATGCCATACAGACTTTCGTCGCGTTCAATCGTATCAACCCTACCAGAGAGCAGGCCATCCGGGGCATGATGACCTCAAACAAACAAGTACAGGAAGGCTCAACAGAAAGCATTAATGAGCAGCAGCAACAAACAAATACCTCCAAACTTCTTGCGGAACTGTGCAACTTACCAGCAAATGAACATTTGACTAATGCAGAAAAGCGAACATGGAAAGATTGCGAATGGGGAAGGCTATATGTTGAGCTTGAGAGAACGAGAGCAGCGAAGTCAGCTTTGGCAAGTCAGCTAGACATTGGTATGGGTGGTAATGAGGAGAAGGAAGGTGGGGATGAAGTCACACCTGATGAAGAGGAAGGTGCGATGGAAAACTTGGTCCAAGGTGATAATATCGATGAGGATGGATCTTTTGCCTTGCATCAGCTTCTCGATGATGAAGTTGTGAAGACCGACTGTCGGACCTGGCGTGACCTAAAGATGAACATTACTGGGTCAGCACGCGTTTTGTCGGCCGCGTCTCCTGTCAGACCAAAGGCTGTACCGAAAGTGCAAGCAGAAGAGCATCAACTTTACGTCATTTCTGACGTTGATGACGAAGCAGATGGCCCTGATGAGGCTACTGGGCCTACACATGTCTCCCCCGCAATCCCACAAGCCGCACCAAAAGAGCCATTTGATGAGCAAAAGCTTGATGTCATTGACGATATCGTTGATGAGGCAGGTGACTCTGAGCAACCTTCTCATGAGACTACATGTGTTTAGACTAGCCAAAGCAAGCACTGGTCAACAAATTATTCATAGGGATATGTGAAATTTGAGGCGCTCTAGAGTAAGGTGGGTGCATAAAATACCTCTTAAACCACAGATGTTTGGATATGGGCCATCGCAGTGCTTTGCCTTCTTCTAGCACAGAGATGACAGAAAGAGCTGAATGCCAAGGATATGCGCACGAAAACCATACTCCTTTCTATTTTTAATGAACATGTTTATACTACATAACTTTCTGCTTGCCCACACAAAACTACAACCGGCACTGGTCACTAACCTTTCAACTCTCCCCACAGCAGCAGATTGTGACCGGGACTCCAAAGCTTCAAGGCTTTTCCTACCTTGCTCATTCCACTGCGAACTCCGAGCCGGAATAACTTACTAACACTTGATCGTTCTCTTTGGTACTGGGCCACTTGCGACTGAAGCTGTTCAATCCGCTCTTGCTGGTATATGTGTGGAGGCACAGGTACGCTGGGTGCCTTGGGTGCCAGCTTGACACTGCTAGTAGAGCTGGCAGTACTCACGGCGTGATCGGTGTTTGCGGCCACAGGAGAAGGAGGAGGTTTGTGGCGAGATTCAAAAGCAATATCGCTCAGTTCCACCTCCAATGCTCTCAACCTTTTACGGAGCATGTCATTTTCCTCTTCCAATACTTTGACATTGCTCTGAACCTTCAACATGACACCAGCATCCTCAGCCGTCGCGTCTTCCTTGTTGCTTTCGGCATTTTCTTTCTGCGCCATCTTGTCCAATCGGTGCTTCTGTTGCTCCACAGTCGCAGACATCAACTGAAGCGCTTCTTCCAACAACGAATTCTTCTCCTCGAGCCTATCCACCTTGCTTTCGTAGCCCTTGATGGTTTCAGAAAATAGTTGGGACTTATAGTCGACGGATGATTGGAGGTCATCAAACATATTTGTCAGAGCATTGAGTTCTGAAAGAAGCTCATTTTTTTCCACGGTAGCATCTTTTTCTACGGTGTATGTCGCCCCTACCATTCCCAAAGGAGGAAAAGAAGTGGCTGCTGAGTCCCTCACGCCCCCTCCCTCGAACGAGAATAGAGAGTCTGAAAATGAAAGGATTGACACGGAAGGCACCTTATGAGATGAGAGATGAGTTCGTTCCACCCAGGAAACATCGATGATGGCCAACACAAGACTCTCAATCGAATTTACCTTCCACTTCAAACCCGCGTCGCGGCGCAAAAAAATCGACAAACGGGAACTTCATGAATGGTAACCAAGGATTGCTATTTTTACCGTCGGCAACGGTGTAGGCGCGCAACGGAGTTGATGGCTGTTGCCGGCTACCGCGCCCGCCGCCGCCGCCGCCGTTCCATGCGGGAGAAGTCCTGGACAATGACTTGGGTGGGTGCCGTGGCGGGGAAGGCTTCAGCTGGAGGGACTGAGCGGGTAGAACTAGGGCACCCGGGGCTGCCGCGGTCGCAGCCATCAGCAGGAGACGCGGCGGGTATCGCGTCGTCATGGTCGATCTGTCGCCGTTATTATGATCTCTTCAACTTTGGACTGCGATCATTTATTGAAAATATTATCCTTAATAATCATTATACCAAAAATATTATGAGTATGAAATTATTACACCCCATATTAAATATTCAAACAATATCTTGAAAATGAAATATCATTTTAGAAAATGGTACCCTGTTACTTTTAAATAGTCTATTAAGTTGTCACTTATGGTAGGAGCAATATTGGGAGACCATTCATAATATTTTTCAAAACTGGGGAAAAATGCACCGCCCCGAATGGCCACTGTGTCGCGAGAACAGTCCAAAAGTCCTATCTACTGCACACCAATTATCGTACGTAGGTACGTATCAACCTCCGGAGGATGTGTAGTACACCACGATCCACTGTCGATCTCAGCTAGAGAAAAGGGCGCACCTATGTCATCAATCTTTTTCGGCCGCCAGCCTACCCCAAAGCTAGTATCATAGTATGGGTGAAATTGCCCATGACGGCGGCCTCTGCCGCCCCGCCGAATGATCATCTCCCTGCAAACCCGTTCGCCCAGCCCTTCCTCAACGCATTCGCTGACCCCTAGTTCGTCGGTAGGGCCTAACTTTTGGCGGGCGCGAGGCTTCGGATGCTGGGCCACAACAGGCGTCAGCGTCCGCCCCCTTGAAGGGCGACGACAGCCTCATTCCATCACCCCCCCCCCCTTTGCAATGGAGGACGACAACGGCGGCGGTGACCCCGCCTTCGATGACGACACCTCTGTCGCCGTCAACGGTCGTCCCACTCCCGGTCCAATCCCAAGATCGTTTTTTGATCCGAACAATGACGACGGTGACGACGACGGTGACGAAGACGACGAGGGGGGATTGCCTCCGCCCCGTGCACTCGTGGGAAAGAGGTGTAGCGATCGATCAAGGGAAAGAGACCTAACGAGCGCAAGCGCGGCCTCCGCCGTCCCCGTCCGCAACACCTACATCAAGCGCGCCAAGACGACAAACAGCGTGGACGACGACACCTCTTCAATCATCACAAAGTTGTTCGGTCTTAGGGATGACCCAGAGGCAACGCCAGACGATGACGGCGTCCCCGTCTTCGCCCAAGTCTCGCGACAGCGACACGAATGTACCACCAGCTTACAAGCCGCCGAAGGAGCTGCCGAAGGAACCGGAGGATTCCAATACTCTTTTCACCTCCATCGCCGACGGAGACGACGTCTTTCCCCATGTTATCCTTGCTGGCGCAAGTGAGGTCATCTGCGGCTGCATCGCTGCGGTCTGGGGAATCATGTCTCCCAGACCATTTCAGGTCTACATCATTTTTCTGATGGTGCTACTGTCCGCGCAGGTCATCTTCCTCATCAGGAAGACGGGGAGGGCAAGTCTCTTATCATCCTGACGACTGCGTTACTCCTCAGGGGGGTAACAATCGTCATGGTTCCCCTCATTGGTCTAGGCAGTGACCAGGTCAACAAATCGTTCCATCTTGCGCATCGGGTCGAGGGGTATCACGTTGACGCACATAAAAATGAGGACTTCCTTCTACTGCTCAAGCGGCTACTATCGATGAAGGTCCTTGACGATGGCCGGACGCACAGCTCCCTCATTCTATACTGCTCGCCTCAGTGCCTCAGTCCGACGTCGCAATTCTCCACGTGCTTGCAAAGGCTGTCGGAACGGAATCTCGTTACCTCCATTTTCGTTGACGAGGCCCACGTTCTTCATCGCGAAGGGAGGAATGGTGGCAGCTTTCGAACCGTCTTCGACGCGCTTCATGTCAGCGACTCTTCGTGCCGAATGTCAGGCTACCATTTCCAAGGTGGCCCAGGTTGTTCCGACTGTCATTAGAAATGCAACAGTGCAGTCTTCTTTCGTGCGAGCTCGGTGCTCTCGTTGTATCGGTTGTCCTCCCAAAACAGCTTTCGCAGAGACAGCCCTAGCAACGCAGCGGCATGTAGCAGGAACAACTCCGCCATCTCGTCGAACAATGTGATGTACGTAGCTTCTGGAATCAGTTCATCAGAGATACGATGGAACTTTTTGTAATGAACGACCATCGCATTGTACCAGATTAGATCTGCTTTGGATAGGAATTGCTCCAACACAACGCCACGCAATTCATTTTCGAGATTCTCCATGGAAGTGTCGTCGTCCAATCGCTGGTTGTCATTCTTTTTGACCGCCGCCTTTTTCTTTTCGGCCGCCAGTTTCACTGTGAGCATGTCGCTCTTAACGCAATAGTACTTGGCAAGTACCTCATGAGTGGAGACCACGTCTCCATCGACCAGATTTAGTTGTTTGACAAGCTGCCTCCCGATTGCGTCCATGTTCTTCAATTTGAGTGGAAACGTTAGCAATGGGGACAGCGAATCCCCCGCATCACGCTTCTTCCAGACCTCGACGCTGACTAGCTCGTCTAACCTCAGCTCGAAGTAGCGCTCCATCGTTGAATCGTAGCCAGTTAGACTCATGGCAAAAGCCGCGCCTTGGTCGAGCGCTAGGTCGACGACCGACTTTGACCACGTGCTGAAATCGTCACGGTACGGGAAACATTCGACGACGCCGCGGAACTCGCAAAACAGGCGTCCCTCACGGGGTATGACATGGCGCTTTCGAACGATCTGCTCGTTGAAGAGTTTGTCTTTGGCTTCACCAGAGAGACCGCGACACGATGACTTCGAAGATTCGATAATGCGCGTCTTCACGCGGTCTTTCACCTGATGCCGTGCGATCTTCACCGATTCGCCTTCATCATGTTTGTCGGCGGGGATGACGATTGCTATTCCGTCACCGACCTTGAGCTGCAAAATCTCCTCGGGCAACAACCGTCGGGATCCACGATCTTGACTGGAATCGGCCGCCCACCAATCCTCGTCGCCATTATCACATCCGACGCCCGCGACGACTGATTCGGAGGGCGTTACGCGCGATGTGCCCCGTCGACCAGAAGCCGAGCCAACGACGTCATCGTCATTGGGCGTGGCCAATGGTGCACGGGACGGCGTGGCACTTGTATCGGACTTGCGCTTTCGACCGCGCTTCGGAGCTGGCGTGAAAGGCGTGGGCCCGGCTAGCACAGGGGCGGCCCAGCGTATTGCGGCCTCTGCCTCCGCTCGGCGTTGGCTACGTGTCGTAGGTTCGACATCCCCCGTAGCGCCCTTCTTCGTGGTCTTTGTCTTGGGCTTCACGAACCCTGACTTCACTAAGCAAGGGGTGTTCGTCAGGACGTCGTGTTCGCTCGGCGCCTTCCTCTTCTGATCGTTGATGTTCACGACGATGTAGTCGCCCCTCAGCTTGCTGCCGAGGTAGCCGCCGTCCATGGCGACATGAACTTGAAAGGATCAATGAGGGCGAATTGAATGGCTTGAGACTGCAAGTGCAGTGCAGGGGATCACCAATTGGGCTGACGGGGGATTGAAGATGACGCGATTTTTGGCGGGAATGTTGTACCAAATGATGGGCGTGGGAATTTGTAGATGTTTGAGATGGCTGTGAGATGGGTCGGAACAGATATGAACAACCAAGATTGTAAAAATAAAAGAGTTGTGAGATGAGTGCGGCTGAGATCGACAGTGGCTCGTGGTGTGCTACGCATCCTCCGGAGGTTGATACGTACGCACAATAGTTGGTGTGCCTCCGAGGTGGGAAACTCCCTGGCGCTGTACCACGGCCTCCCGGACTCCGACGCGTGGGGAGGAGGAGGAGGTGTGGGAGGGGACGTCGGGGTGCAGGGAACGGAGGCGGCGACGCGACGGTCCTGCTGCGGTTCGATCGGGAAGACCTCGCGCGAGGCGCGGAGGACACGGTCGATGCAGAGGACTAGGCGTATCGCGCCTTCTCAGCCTCCTCGCGGGACGCCACCGCCCTCCCTCATTGCCATTGTCCTCGAGGGAGGTGGTCGACTTCTGCTTCTTAAACTCGCCCTTGTCGAGGTGTTGTGACGACGTGGGGGGAATCGCCGCCCTCTCGATTTTTGCTGTGACCGCGGACGGAGCGGCATACGCCGCGTCCCCCATGCTGTTCGACGGGTCCGTCTTGTTGCGCTCGGCCGTCATCGACGCCGTGTCGCGATTGAACGACGAGATCGACGCGTGGACCTCGCACGTGGCTTCGATGAGCCCGACCCCCGCGCCGAGCGACGACGGGGAGCATGCGGAGGCCCGGACGAGGCAGTGTCGCGACGCGCGACGGCATCTGATCGACGCGTTCGGCGCGTCCGAGCAAGGAGGGGCCGCTTGCGGCGGGATCTACTACGTCCGCGCCTCCGCGGCGGCGCGCCGTCGGCCGCACGAAGGCGTGAGCGCAACGGCGTGGTATCCCCGCCTCCAGGGTCCGCTGGTCCTGGCTCCTCTTCCCACGGACTCCGCTGACGCGCCGGACGGAGTCACCCACCCCCCGTGCGCCTGCGTCGAGCTGTTGGGGGGGGGCGCGGGAGGAGAGATCGTCCACCGGTTCGCGACATTCCGCACACTTGTGATTCCATGAAATGGAACTGTGATGAACCAAAACCTTCTTGAACGCGCGCGTGTGGAAGGTGGGTGCTTGGTGGGTGGGACAGATCATGCTCATAAAATAAAATAGCAAACGCCAAAGCAAACAACTACCCTAACAACTCCAACAGATTCAGACGTATTAATCACATTAGAAACTACCATCTCTGCACACCATCATAGCATTCGCAACCATGGTATTCGAACAGAAAAGGAATAGCAATACCGCCTACCTCGACACTACGACTGCAACCAACAAATCTTCCACCTCCTCATCCAATACAGCAGATGTCAAAAAGATTATCGACTACTTTGCCGTCTGCGATGGCTCCCCAGAATCAGCCAAACAGTACCGACAAGCCTTCCGCAACATCTATCATCCTGACGTCATAATCGAGCTGCCGGGACACGACCTCAATTATGATGCCGCTGTCGAGTGCCTCCAAGCCGGCATTGACAAGGGCGGTCGCTCTGATCTTCTTGATGTTGTTGACAACAATGAAGGCACGGCAACTATGACTATCTGCAATAATGTTACCGGGCTCAAGGATGATGTTACCCACCAGGTTGCCTATTTCAAGGAAAGCAAGGTTATCAGAGTACATGCCGTTGAGCAAGATGCGGCACGATTCAGAAATGTACTTTCACACTATCAGTGATGTATCCCTTCAGAAGATTCAAAGGAGAGCATTGATGCAGTCGCCAGTCGCTGGGCTGACATGATTGCTTGTTTTGATGGCTCTCCCGATGCATATGCCAACGTTTTGCCAATCATCAACGAAATATTTTCGCCAGAATTGATAATCAAGACAGACAACGGTCAACAGGACTTGAAATGGTGGAAAGATTTGGCTGAATCGTTTTGCAAATTCTGCAAGTGTGGAGCATCTCGAGTCGACTTCCACCGGCATTCGTGTTGCTGTCCACCACGTAGTCGACGGTGTTGACCAGGGCCCTGTCGCTCAATTTGGAACAGCTGTGGATGGTAAGATCACTTACACTGGTCGGCTGAGGATGGAGCTGGTTACGAAAAACTCGTATCGAGTGTCGCTGCAAACCAGGATGGCATGGCTGGCAATATTCAGCGGTTGAGAGACTACCTGGTTGCTTTGAATGGATCTCCGGACGCCTTCGAGCGATTTGAAGGACACATCGGTGGTGTGCTGAGCAAAAGTATCGTATGGGAGAATGACGAAGGAGATAATATGAACTACGATGAGATTGTCGAGCTAATTCGTGACGAGTACATTCCGAATGGCTGTTATCCCCTTCTCGAATCGATCGAAGTCAGCGAAGGTGGCAGAAGTCTTACAGTTGTCATCAACAATCACTTGCCTGGAGAGGATGGCAACGCGACTCGTCAGGTGTTATATTACGGAGATGACGATTTGATTTATCGCGTTGTCTCTAACGGACTTTACAGTACCTGCAAGCGCATCGGAACTCTCCCAACAAAGAAGATGTTACAATCTGCCTAATGTATCCTCATGGTTTCACGGAACATCCAGACTATTGAATCTAACCTCCGTAAAATCCATTCATAATATCTTCAAGCTCACTCACACACATTCATAAAAAATGAAGAAGGAATAAAAGAAGCTACCACCCTGGGCTGCCCATGCAAAAGATTTCTCACTCAGCATGATATTGGATCAAGGATGAAGTTGAATCAAACTTTGTAACCTTTTCGAATAATCTAACTATTATATACAATGTCATTGCCGACAGAAGACATTAATGCACGAACGGGTGTCCATGATCAATAAAATCCCAGATCGATCACGCCCCCACTATTGGGTATGTCCTCCCCCGGAGCGTACACCCCTGATACGACATAAAGCTCATCGACGGTTACCTCTGCCCCCTTCATAGGAAGCAGAGTCGACTTGTCCCCTGGCCCCGTCTCAAAGTAGTACCCCAGCCGGCTCGCCACGGACCGCGGACGCGCACCTGTGAGCGGGATGACCAGAGCGTCGGCCCCGAAGTAGATCCCCCCGTCGAACTCGTCCCACCCGCACGCCATGATCCCCGTCCGTGCCACGCGGAGCTTCTGCAACCCCCCCATTCCGAACAGCTTCTGGTAGAAGAGGAAGGAGGTCACAGGCGATCGCGATCCGCCGAGGGGCCCCCAGCCGCGGGGGTTGTACCCCCCGATCCACTGGCAGAGGACTTTGGCCACGACGACGCTCGCGCCCTTGCTGTCGACTTTCGAGTGGAACGCGCAGGCGTTCCACCCGTACCGCTTGTAGATCCACACTGCATGCTTGGCAGCAAAAGGCCACAAGGCGATATCATCGACGCCTCGCTCGGTCCAATGTAGAGAGACATGGAGCATGAACGATC
>JALLPA010000641.1:0-13683 GCA_036939895.1 Thalassiosira exigua
CGCGGCCGGCAGAAGGCGGCGCTTTTAGCGTTTGCAAGTTGTCAATTTTGTCCCATTTTCTGTCCCATTTTGGGGCCGGAGTACGGCTAGAAGTAGGTACATACCTCTACCACTCATGGACAACCGTCGTTTTGTTTGCGTTTGCGTGGTTGACATAAACTCAGACAGCGTTTATCAACAAATAATAATCGGGTCACTTCTGATTATGCATGATTTCCCCAATATCAAGTGTCACCCCTAAAGGTTGACCAATGGAGGACTTAGGATTGACACGGGTGTTAGTTTAGGCTTTCGGCTATGACTTTGATCGAAATATGCGCTCCAGACGATCTCTATCATCAGACATATACCACGGTTCCTGTTGGAACACTTTTTCCGGCTTGTCCGTGCTGTTGTTTGGGCAAGTCCCCTTGCCACTCCAATCAATTTTTGATCTTTCACCGGAGAGTACATCACGTCTTGGTGGACTTATTGACTTTAGAAATGAGGTTAGCATGCTCCCATTCCTATCTCCGGGTTGGAGAAAGCTACCCCTGAGAGAACCCCGCCGACACGATGATGCTGATGCCAGAGGGCTGTATCTGTTGGAAAAGTTGCCAATGAGATGATTGGGAAAGTTCCCGGGTCCGGAGACTAAAGATCTCATTTCTTTCCTCTTCGCCAATCTCTGGTCAAGGCGTTGGCTAATATCTTCGCGAGACAAGGAGCTTGGGTCTTCTTTTGCCGTTTGATTGGCGTTATTTTTTTCACATTCATATGCTTCATCAGGGGATTCACAAGCGACATTGCTTTGCTGGAATTCTTGATCAACCTCACCTGCCTTGTTACATTCAACAGCCTCAACCGTTTCAGCAAAAGTATCTCCGCACGGACTTGTCGTGGCGTCTGCGCATCGATACGCCAGGCTCATAGGTGAGTTACCTTTCTCGCAGGTATCCACGACGGTCCTCTTTGGCTGCAAAGGAGTTTCTGGGGCGTGATTTTCCTCGGGCGGCTCCAGTGTGAAATAATGTGGTGGAACCGATTCATGTTCCAGCAAAGTATCAACATGGCTTTTAACCCCATTTTGAGCAGTATCATCCACTGAACAAGTCCTCTCTGGATTTGCTTTGCCCTTGGGCTCATCAGACGAGCCAACTTTTTGCAGTTTGGAGTTAATGTGTTCTAGAGATTCCATCACGCTACTCAGGCTGCGGCAACCAACCGGATCGTCTGCATCGGAGTACCGTTCCCAATCGAAACTAGATTCGCTCGGACAGACAGTCTCAGATTCCTCACCGACATCATTTTGGTGCATCTCCTGGGTTGATTCAGCGGTTGCGGTGGATGGGTCTTGAGGAAGAGAATCTTTTTGGGAGATTGATGTCATGGGATTATCGATCATCCTATGCCTCTTGGGATCTCTTGATTCCCTGCCCGTGTGCCCGATATTACTTTGCTCCATTTTACGTTTGCTGCATGGGCCTTTGAAACGTGACCGCGTAATTTCTTCTGGAGGGTCGACGCCTGCACTTCGGTGTCCACAATCGCTTTGCTCTCGAGAAAAGCTGACATCAAGATTAAGAGGCTTTAGTGTGCTCATGACAGGGTTCCCGCACCCCTTGCTCATACTGAACTCATCTTTCAAGTCCGTAGATGAGCTGTTTGAGCTCTTTTGGACAGGGCAAATGCTTGTTGTAATGGACCCGACACAAGCCCCGTCTTTCATGTGCTCGCTATCGACCATTTCAAATGGGACCTTTCCCCTATAAAAGCCTTCGAATGTGTAAAGATGATACAGAGGACACTTGGCGATCGAGATCACGGTGCACCCACCCAGTGTTCGAATATCCTTTGCCCTGAGTCCATTCATCATTTCGGCTATTGATTTTGTGATGATGGGCACGAACCACACTTTGAATTCTAGCGTTTGAGAGAGAATCATCTCAGTATCTGATTCGTAGTTGGGCACGGATATCATCGACTCCAAATCAAGCTCAACCTCATGAGAAACTGTGTCAGAGGACAAGACAGGTGAATGCCACAAGTATTTGTCTACACAGAGCCTGTGAAGTTCTTGTTGTTGTGGCATGGCTGCGTTTTCTTGTCTAACCGAGTATGAGACAAAAAATCCCCAAGCTGAGGTAAGTGAGCACCTTCGGTTGCAGCACCAAGTGGACAGAATCTCGCAGAGACCATTTATTTTTTCCAAACGTATCATGATCTCAAACGGACTGCATCTATGCGCATCTGAGGAAGCACTCTTCAGTTTCTCATCCATGGAATTGTCATCTGGCTCACTCTGTTCTGAAACCGTGGCGTCATTTTCATTGCAGTGAAGGGAATCTGCAGCTTTGGATACTTCTTGGACATCTTCTTTGATGTTAGAGACATTGGTCAGCTCTTCCCCGCTTTTGCTCACTGTTGACGAGTCAGATGATCGTTCGAGCCCTCGAACTTCCGACTTTGCTAAGGTACTTATTGTGTCCTCACACTCCCTTGCATCACTGAATTGGACTGTCTTCAGTGGCAATGATTGTTGTGACCACTCCTCAAACAACGAGTCAGGTGAAGCTTGGTCGTTCGCCTGTGCCGCGTTGGGTCTACTCTGCTGGTCAAGGAAACAGGCATGCACTGTGTCAAAAACGGGGTCACAATCTTGTGAAGAATCTTTCCTTTTGGGGGTGTTCAGTCTCGTCTTGCCTGTTGGCTGAGATTGTTTAGGCTCTCGCTTTGATTTTCTCCAACATGCCTGGACTTTTACAGCGCTCTTGAGAACTTCCGGAAATCCTCTTATCTGTCGCAACGTCCCAACTGCGATGACCATATGGGCGTTACCAATGGGAGTGCCTGTTGCTGGGTTGTGAACGTCGAACCCACCGTTGACTACTATGTTTGGTAGCCACTTACAGGCCCTGGCCAGCGATTCGCTCTCCGTATCCTCAAAGTAATCAAGTGGTACATTCACTATCCCAATCAGGGTACTTTCGCCACCATCGCTGCATTGGTGGATTTGGAGAGTTATAGTCGCCCCTCGCTCGTGTCCACGCTCAAGTGCGATTTGCCACGAACAGACAGCACCAGTCCGGACCTCCACCATTTTTTGTGAGTGTATTTCAAAGTCGTGAAAAGGTTGATTTCCCATCGGCAAAATTTGTTCGCTGCATGACACGCGCAGCCGCATATGCCATGGGTTGGTACCATAAGAGAGACGATCGAAATTCAGGAGAGAAATGCTGCCAACTGAAATATGAAGCCACACCGGCGGGGCTTTGACTGGCTGAAGGCTCTGATTTCGTGGCGAAATCGTCTTGTTGCAACTGTCTGGTTCTCCCACTTTCACCGCTTGGCCATCGCGAGGCACTCTTTTCTCCTGAGATTCAATAATTTTCTGCGGTCCTTCAGCATTCGAGCCGATTGAACCATTGGTTCCAGAGTTATTATTAAAATCCCCAATGTACTTTGAGAGAAAAATAGATATAGGGTGGGGCTTCAGTGTTGAAGAACTTGGTATGTCGTTGCTGGTCTCTGAACATGACCCTCCGGTGTAATTAGTAGGGCAACCTGAGATAGCATGATTTGTGCATTCATCGGCAAGTTGTTGCAAAGTGAGATTGACTGACAACGATCCCACCCTAGTGCCTATCTCTCCCAAACCAGCGAGAGGCCCATCATCACATGCAAGTGCAAAGTCGAGTCTAGCAGTCGATGTCAATGTATCAGACAGAATAACATCGCGCAGCCTCAAACATGCCCGTGCTATGCATAACCGATCAGTATTTTCGACAGAGCTTGGCCTCTTTTTCTTGCCCGCAAGCATGGCCACTCTTGGCAATTTGAGGTTTTCCACTGACTTGGAAGAAGAGTACAAAAGGCTGAACTCCATTGTAAAGTCCAGCCACTGGCGAACAGAATCGTCATGCTTGAATTCAAGTTGCAACTGCCTCGAGAGGGCAGAGGCCAACAGCGAAACATCTTTCTTCTTCGAGCCAGTTTCATGGTTATGTTCGGATTTCGATGCAGCTGATTTCGATGCGCCTGATCTCTTCGTTTTATTCGCAAAGCGCTCACAAACCAAGAACTCATTTGCATTTGACGACGCAGCATTTTCCCCTCCACTTGATCTGAGAGTGAGTGGAGGTGGTTTATATTGCAAATGAAAGTCTTTCTTGCCTTTGATTCTATCCAAGGCCTTGGAATCCAATACAACGTCGTTCACTTCAAGCTTCAATGAGCCCACCTTTCGCAGGTTGTCTGATCGATGCGATCCCGCAGCTACCAGCGACAGGAACTCCTTTGCACCTGGCGAGCTAGCACGAGCAACGATTCTTGATAACCACATGTCATACGGATCAATGCAAGAATTAGCCGAATCCATCGTGGGCATGGTCATGTCATCTGCACAAAGATCAAGTAGCTCCTCGAGTAGGCTTTGCTGATCCTCGGCATGATTGTCAAGGGTGTGTGCATGGGTGTGTGCATGTGGCGGTCTTGGTAGATGCACCAAATTTGGCCTCGTTAGCGGGCAGACTAATGGCTTTGGAGGTATGATTGTCTCTGGAATGAGAGCCTCTTTCCTACTTGGATTGGTCTGCGCCTGTGATGCAACAGCAGGAGACACAAAAACATGGAATATCAGATCGAACAATGCTTCTCCAATGGGAATGGAGTCTGGGCAGAATATTTGCAATCTTCTCTGGTGCAAAAGCCTCATTGCCTTCGGCAGAGCATCGCCCGAAGCTTGCACTTTCAACAGCTCCCCGGCGCATAAATCTGAAATGAACCCGTGTCCTACCAGGCTAGGTTGAATAGTTTCATCTTGCATCTGCCCTACCTCTGGCATTAGAAAATCCACCCGCAAGGGAGAAGCGTCCTCTAAATACTTCTGTAGACCAAGAACGCTGCCGATCAGAGGGTATTTAACTGCATCTGGCCTCTCCGTCACGATGGTTTCCTTTCTGTCGTTCGAAGCAGATCGAACATCGGAACACGTGCTCTCGCCCCAAAATCGTATCCTAGCGAAGGCGCCCACGACTGAGCACCCTCTTAGGCTAATGGTCAGAGTGCCGATGATTTCGCCCTTGACTTTCGGAGGCAGCGATGGTCCTTGATCCGGAGCCATCTTCGTTGGAATCGCGCCAAACAACGCATGAGCATCCAGTCGGGCAGTGCCAGTACGCCTGGACTTGAAGAAGTTTTCGCATCCTTGCTAGTTTTTGCACTTTGCCTTTTCTGTTGCAACCACGCCCCATTTTTTAATTCCCTTCGACCCCAAGTGAGTTCCCACCATCATCCCAAAGCGCGGGTACGATGTTCCCCCTCCCCCCTCTCCCCCCCCCATACGCCTCCCCTCCCCGGTAGCAGCCATGCTGCAATCCACGGATTATTTTAGATGAGGCGGATGCACTGCCTGGCCTCATCGCCCCTTCCCATTTGAGTACAATATGCAATGATAATCACTCCAATATGTTTGATGTTGAGTCCGCTGGCCACTGATCCAGCTCCAATCTTCTCGTTCAAAGATCAACCCCAAGTCTCGAGTTGCACCGGTGTGTGTGGTCGGGGACATCTCCATCAGATCCTACTGTGGGGCAGGTCCTCCACCTTCCCGAACTTCAACGCCCGGTAGGCGTCGGTGTACAATTCCACCTTGAGCTCCGCGTACCCCTTCGGATCGAAGTATTCCAAGTTCATTCCCCCTCGGGATTCCGGCAGCCCCTCCCGCGCGATCTCGAACGCGCGCGCGTACAGTTCCTCGACGGGACGTTCCTCGTCGATTATCCCCGCGGAAACGGCCTCGGAGGGACCGTACTTCTTCGCCGTCAGGATCCCCTCTCGGAGGACCCGACCGTCGTCGACCTTGGCCTTGCTCAGCTCCGCGAATCCCTTGGTGAGGCGCATCCCCAGCCGGGCCTCCGGCCACTGGACGTATCCCCGCTCCGTCCGCATGACGCGGCGGTCGCACGCCAGGGCGAGGAAGAGGCCCGCGCCGATGCAGTGGCCGTTGACGGCGGCGACGGTGCGAAAGGGGAGGACGAGGATCCGCGCCAGGACCTCCGAGTGAAACCGCTCGATCATCGCGGCGGCGGGTCCGCCGCTTTCCCCCCCGGCTTCGAACGGACCGCCGCCGCCGTTGGCGCGCATCGTCCACTCCAGGTCCAGGCCGTTGCAGAAGAACTTCGGCGCCGCCGACGCCGACGCCGCCGCGCCCTCGTCCGGAGACAATCCCGTTATGATCATCGCCTTGTTGTTCGTGCCGGACGACGCGGGGTGGGAATCCGCGACGTCCAGCGCCTCGACGAGGAGGGAGATCATGGTCGGGTTCACGACGTTCTTCTCGCGGTGGCGTCCGAGGGCGAGGGTCAGGACGACGCCCTCGCGATCCTCGTCCTCGTCCTCGCGGGACGGCGGGACGGAGGTGACGCGGAGGGAGATGCCGTCCTTGTCGAACAGCGTCTCCGTGGGATGGGCGGTGGGGGCCGTTGATGCCGCTTTTGTTGTTGTCGTCAACATGGTCGCGTCCTTTTACCTCTAACAGCCTCTAACCTCGTGGTCAGGCTATGCTTTTGGCTTGTGGGTCTTTGCATGTACGCCTTGCATCTATCTACTTTTTGTATCCGATCCACCACCTTGAACGGGGTATGATACGAGATTAGATATATCGTAGAGTGTCGAACAGTCAACCGCTCTAACGGACATAAATAGAATCTTCTGTGTCCGAAGCGCATGCTCTCGCGTCAAAATCCAAGCCACTTCAGGCCGAAATCAAAACCTCAAACAACATCAGCCGCAGCGGCGGCGGATGAGCGGCGGCGTGTCAGCGTCGACGACGACCGACCGACGACGAGTAGAAAGGCTCGTCCGCCGTGCCGCGCGCAGCGCAGCGCCCAGCTGGCGGGTCGCCCCCCGCCTCCCCCCGAGGACGTCCACGACGATGCCCGCCTCCTCCGCTCGGACTTCCGGACGAGGGCGCCCCACGCTCCTTGTCCTTGGCACATCAACTGGTTCTTCATTGGCCCATGCTGCAAATTAATCATCGGCAACAACATGATTCGTCTGCTATGGCATAGGCGGGACCTCAGGATCAACGACAACGAGCTCTATCACGCTGGCGCGCACAAGATATACAGCGTTTTCGTGTTTGATCCATCTGACTATGCATTGCGACCAACGGGCATCTCCGACGCCGATGGCGGCCAACTTTTGAGCATCAATCATGGCCCCCACTTCACACGGGCGCTTCTCGATGCCGTCCAATCTTTGAGGTGCAATTTGAAACGTTTGGGCGGCAATCTCATCGTTCGGACTGGCGACCCGGTCGAAATAATACCAAAGCTGGCGCAGTCGTTGCGAGTAGAAGAAGTGGCATGGTGTGAAATCCCCGGGTACTTCGAATACACTCAGTCGGAGAACCTGAAGAAAATATTTCTTGGCGGTGGGCCATATCGCTGCAAAGTGAGAACCACGTGTTCTTCCCTGGTGCATCCCAACGATCTTCCCAAAGATGAATTCACCTGGAAGAGACTTTCTCGACCAAAGGAGAAGCAAAAGAAGCGGAAGCCAAAGTCTGAAGCCGATGCATCCGCAGAAAGCTCTAGCCATGACTTCTGCTCTGCTGTTGCTCATATTTCGCCATCTCGATTTATTGGCATGCCTGCCATAATGGGCGATTTTAGACGAGCTGCTCGTCCCCATGCGGGCAATGTTGATCCACATTCGGAGAGAGACGAGACATTCCGTATAGCTCCAGTGAGAGCGTTATACTCGAAACCCAATCCTATACACATTGCCCAAGATTTTCCAGACTTGGACATGCAAGACATCCCCTCTCTGGAAGAATTGACCCAACCCCTTCTCGATACAAATATTCCGCTCCTCGGTTGTATACCCATGAAGCTTATTCATAAACTCATACGGTCCTCCAGCGACATGCAAAAAAAGAACCTCAATGTGGAAGAGCACTGCATGCAACATATTCAAAAATTTGTGAAAGACAACGCAGCATCTGCTAAAAGAAGCTTGTGTGATGTGTCCAACAGCGATTCTTCAAAACTGAGCACGCCTCTAGCTTTGGGTGTGTTGTCACCACAACAAGTATACCGCTGTGTCAAAGAGCATCAGAGCCAACAGCCCGAAACGCTCGATTGGCTTATTTCCCACTTGGAAATGCGGGATTTCTTCCTTTTTGATTCGTTCCGGAGTGGTCGCAATGCTTATCGATTGCATCCGCGTTTGCCCAGCCACAAACCAAATTCTTTCCGTAAATGGCTCCCACTGTCCGACAACAAAGATAAGTTCACACAATGGGCAAGTGGACAAACTGGCCTCCCTCTGGTGGATGCAGGTGTGAATGAACTTGTCTCTACGGGCTACATCTCGAATAGAGTAAGGCAGAACATGGCATCGGTTTTGACCAAAGACTTGCACCTTGATTGGAGGCTGGGCGCTGAGTTCTTTCAGTTGTGCTTGGAAGATCATTGCGTCGCTGCAAATTTTGGCAATTGGATATACTTCGCTGGCGTCGGCGGTGACCCCAAGAACCGTCACTTCAGGACAATTTCGCAGGCTTTGAGGTATGATCCCGATGGTAGGTACGTCCGAAAATGGATTGCTAGCCTGAAGGATTGCACAGAGGATAGTTTGGAGGAGGTGCTGAGGCCGTGGGCCTTTCGAAAAGATTGGCCTTCA
Organism: Thalassiosira exigua; assembly: GCA_036939895.1. NCBI lineage: Eukaryota > Bacillariophyta > Thalassiosirophyceae > Thalassiosirales > Thalassiosiraceae > Thalassiosira > Thalassiosira exigua. Next base: position 8,668 of record JALLPA010000641.1, read on the forward strand.
CCAATTGTACCACCAGAGACACAATTGACTTGGCAGGATAGAGAGTGGCTAGAACGCTCTGGTAGATTACGCCCCAAATCGCATGATGAGTGAAGGCTGGGGCTTGCGAATTTTGAACAAATAGTGAACGGATGGGACTCCCCATGTCTTGACTTCTCACATTAGGTAGCCAAGATCCCTGTCGGCTTGAGCAAACAATGTCTTCTATTCGTGATGGACTGTAATCTATCTTTAACGATACAGGTTGCCGACGTCAACCCCATTTACCCTTCCATAGGTATGCATCAGTGCGACTGTCATACCCAAAAATCGAGCCTGTGTTGCCCATTCCATTGGCAACCCCTGTTATTGTGGTAAGCAGAGTATCCTTCATCATCTCCTCCTCAGGACCGCCCTCGCCTCCTTGACGCATGTGCTTCATAGTCTCTGCCTGAGGGACGTTCAGGCAGTCGACGTAATAACAATAACAATAACAACGTAGAGAAATTATGCAGATTAGCGACTACGGGGTTGCATATATGACCTAGGGCCTGTTCCATTGTCATGTTATCCCCGCAGCAAGGCCGCCATGCGGCGACAGCCAGATCAACGGGGGCCCAGCCCGCCAGGTCCACGACGGGAGGAGGTTGAGAGTGCAACCACCTACACCTGTGTACAAAAGCACACACACCCTCAGTCTGGTATCCGCTGCTTGTTGGACCCCTCTGCTTCCTCTGTAGCTCGCAAATAACGATGCGTCTTTCGAGTGGCGGGTGGAGTGTCCGCGAAATCCCTCGCAATCTGAGCTTCTACCTCAACAACGCGCGTAGTCCGCGAGAACGCTATCATAACTATGCAAGTTGTTCACATGATATGATTTTCATTAGTGCAATTCAGCAATGTCTACACTATTTACAGCAATGTCTACACCCAAAATCCGGGACACCATATGTAGACTTTACTGTAGTGTCTCTCCCGGTCTTTGTCCTTCGACCGCTCGTCGTCCCTCGACACGACAACGATGTCTCTTTCGTCTCATAGCACGAGGAGATCAACAAGAAGAGGATCGTTGCTTGGAGACTCCGTGTCGCCTCACAAAAGTCAGTCAAGCTTCGATCGCGACGAGGGCGTCTCAGCATCCTGTCCATTCAACTCCCGACGCCATCCGCCAAGTAATCTTCTATATCATCCTACACCCCAAACCCAAACTGCGAGGCCTGCACTGGACAGCGGAACAGCTGATCACCCCCCTAAATTGTTTGGGCGATGTTGGTGGAGGGGGCATTTTCGAGCAACCCAGACGCTCCATTCTCGGTCACATACCACGAGCTGGGAATTGAAGATGGGGGAGAGGGCTTCCTTTGCGTAGGAGTGGGTATCCGTGCTGGTTCGTCCAGCAGCAGCTCTGGTCGAAAGAAAGTCACAGACTTTGCATTTTGTGAGGACTGCAACGACATGCCATTGCGGTTAGAACGAAGCTCAGGGACATCATGAAGAGGAATGGCCCCGTGGGGCGGAGCTTGTATATACCAGTTCCAGAATGAAGAGGGTAGGATCCAAGATAGTGGTTGAGCCCATATACCGCATCGGATATAGTAGAGGGCACCGATAGGAAATGGTGGAGGCAGACGGAACGGAGAGATATAAAATATTATGGGAACGAAGCATGTGAATATGAACCGACGAGGAGAGGTCGGGCAAAGAGTGTAGCGAGGAAGTAGATGAGAGAGTAGGTAGGCATTGGTGATGCCATAACTTCTGTTATTGTTAAGAGTGAAGAGTAACATCGTCTCTGAGAATCAACTTGTTCATCTCAGCCTTGTTGGTGGTATGTTTCTTACGTAGGCTGATGGCGCATTTGCGCGCCGTCTTCTTGAGGATTTTTATCCCTTGTCAAATCTTTTTGAAAAAGTCTCTAGAAATAGCATTGGTGCGGTCAACCCTCTTGAAATGCTTGTCGAGGAACTGGAAAACAGGTAAGTTTTTTTCACTCCCCTGTAGCCGTTTGACATGCGGCTCAATCTGCTTGTCTTGTAGCTTTTTCTTTTGCTCGAGGCCCCACTGATTGAAGTTGTAGGCAATGCAGGCAATCATTATTGCCCGCGCTGACTTCCGCACCTCCGAGGCTCCGGTCTTAGCAAAAAGACCCATCAACTGGACAAAGTTTTTGACGTGCTGCTGATGGCTCGAGTGGATGCAGATATCCATGAGAATCGACAACTCCAAAAGTGAGTAGTATTCGCCCTCCCAAGATGATTTGTCAACACTTACTACGTAGCTATTTTCAGACAACAATACCACTGCACCCTCCGTAGCTGTCATTGATTTGTTCTGCTCCCAATGTTCCCGGAGAAAGGGGTCGTCGAGAATGACATCTCTGTCAGCCTCCGCCGTGATGTAATTCATGCTCTCTTGTAAGTTCACTTTTGCTGGTTTGACCTCTCGCATCTGATGATGCTTACCCAGATTTAACTCTTTGTCTTTGAACTCAAACTGAGTCTGGAATACGTCTTCAATGGAATAAGCGTGCTCATTGTAGTGGGCAATCCAGCTGCAGAATTCCTTGGCATGGTGAGCATCCTCACCAATCATATAGAGCAGTGTCTCGCTTTGGGGTCATTTCACTGTCATTTTCTTTTGAACTTGTGGATATTTGCATCAGAAACTCACTCAAGACTGATCTGGTCTTAAACGTACAAGTCGCAGCCATAATAATGACTTAAATGCAATAAATAGTTGACTCTGCAGTAAACATACGTGCTTGCTCTAAAAGGGAACTTTTGATGTAACCATTTTGCATGAAATATACCCATTTATTGCCCTATACTGACCACTTTTGTTTACTGGCGTAGTCATTCATGACCAAAGTACAATCAGATGTTTAATACTAAATACTCAAGATTGATCTGATCTTCAATTTCCAAGATGCAGCTAAAACTGACCGAATTGCAACAATTTATTGATTCCGCGGTAGACATTATCAATTGAACCAAAAGACACTTTTGATATAAAACCACGTCGCACAATATAAGTCCGTTCTTTGCCCTTAATTAACAAGTTATGTTTACTGTCGCAGTCATTTATTATCAACGCAAAATCAAACAGTCAATGTTAAAGAATTTTTTAAAATTCAAAAAGTTTTTCAATGGTGAAAACATTCACCATCTCTATTTTAATATTATTCGATAAAAAAACAAAATCAATACTTTAATTGCAAACAACTATTTACATATATTGCATTACATGATTCACATATTCTTGCATAGTCATATGTAATATATTTTATGTTTCTTACCATTGAGAAGAATTTTCTTTCATTGTTTAAAAAAAAGAATTTTTGAAAAAAATTATAACTGTGCAAAAATGCAACGACCGGAATATTTCTGATTATTAATTCCTTTGTAGAACTATTTACGACCTATTGCCATGCCGTACGAGGGTGATCACAGGAGGAGGTTGCGGACACAAACACCGCGGACGGATGCCGATGCGCACCCGCTGCACTCGGCCGATCAAGGCAAAATCACAAACACAAAACACAAAACCAAAGCGGCCATGGTCGGTGACGGCGAAGGGCGGCCATGACTGATGCGGCAGTGTGCCCTTGTCATCCTCTGTCACCTCCCTCCCCCTCACCCGTCTGACGCCGGTATCTACTTGACGGCTGAGCCGCTCCCCATCTGCCCGTGCGCTGGCAAGAAATCTCCCTGTCTTGCTCCACGACAGCGCTGGATCAACTTGTCTACAAAAAAATGTGAGGCTACGCGGAGGGCAGAACATGAGTGTTTTTTGCGTCGATGTGTTGATTCCCTTGCCCTTGGCAACCGCTCACAGACTTACCACTCCTGCCTCATGCAGGTGCTCACGTGCTGCTTTCCCCAGGGCGGGGGTGGGGTATGGTGAGTGTTTTGGAATTTCCCCCCCAGTCCTGAGCTCAGGCTTGCGCTCCTTCCCTCTTCGCGCAGGTAGCGGCCGGCGGACGGGCTTTTCTAGGGACAGGGCTGAAGCGGCGTGGCAACGCCAACACTGATGAGAGTGGGAGGGAGGGGGGTATGGCAAGTAAATGTTTTCAGCCCAACTTTTTGTCATTTTCAGTTGAACAATGATTTCATATGACTCACAATCTCTGCTTCATGCAGGAGCTCCTCCTCTGTAAAGGAGTACCTTTCGGGGTCAGTCGAAGTGGCCCCCCTGCAGTGCGCGCATCTGTGCGCTAAAAAAAACTAGGTAGAAATGACCAATACAAATCCCATTGACCAAACGGTTTTTCGTTCTTTGACATTCTTGTCCTTTCGTTGTGACTTCATGACGCCGGCACGGCGGGCGTGATGTGATTATGAGGCGAGAAAGAATCAAAATCGGAACTCAATTGCGGCATCGCACGTCAACGCAAGAGCGCCCGTGGCAAACTCGCTTGAGGAGGGACGGACAAGAATGAAGAGGCGAAAAGAAGCGACGACCCCCCTTCTTCGAGATGATGACGGCAAAACGCGCGCAAGGCCCCCTTCGTGGTTTCGAAAAGCCGAAACGGATGCGAATGAAAGAAGTCAAACTCGACTGTCGGTAATCGAAACAACACGGTGCGACACAGTTGACAGGTGGGTCGGGGTTGAGGTTCGAGATCGCGTCGTTGACGGACGCAATGTCACACAATTGTTCAGTGACGTCATTGATTGAGAGCCGAAGAGGTTTTTTGTTTTCATTTTTCACGTGCGTGCGAGGGGCTGCCACTTTGACTGACCTAGAAAGGTAGATGGGCAATAGTGGGGGAAGGACAAAGGAGATTGCCCCCCCCCCAATCTTGACATGACCCTGATCAGCAGCAGGGGACACTAGGGCAGAGGAAGTTGGGGCTGACGGTTGATGGTGTGGTGTTGTGTGGAGAGGGGGGGGGGTAGGATGCCCACAATAAATCAGGTCTGGGACTGCTGGGATGGAACGGATTGGCAGTTTTAAGTGGCGATATTACTAAGTAATAATTAAATGATAAAAATGCTTTTGCAACCACAAATAACATGATCATTTAAATTTAGGTAC
>JALLPA010000642.1:0-13713 GCA_036939895.1 Thalassiosira exigua
CACACACACACACACACACACACACACACACACACACACACACACACACACACCAGTGGCCACATTCAGAACACGAAAGAAACCCATTGGGGGAGACTCCTGCTGAATCATATGTTTCTCCGTCACACTCGGGGATGTATAATGTCTTTTTGTTCAACCTTATCCCACCCAGATTTCCCCTAACAGATTATCAATTTGCCACAGGTTACCTACATCTAGAGGCAGGTGCCGCAGGTGCAGCAAGGTACACATACACACATTTTTCACACGCACACAGACACACACCAGTGGCCGCATTCAGAACACGAAAGACACCCATTGGAGGAGACTCCTGCTGAATCATATGTTTCTCCGTCACACTCGGGGGTGTATACTGTCCTTTTGTTCAACCTTATCCCACGCAGATTTTTCCTAACAGAGCATCAATTTGTCACAGGTTTCAGGGCCTCTGTCACAACTTTTGATATCAATGTGATGATCGATGACGAGGACAAGAAATTACCGAGAAGAAATTGACAGAAAAATCTGGCATGACAAAAATTTATTTGCGGCAGTGTCAAGCTTCAATGATATGATTCGGAAAACAGATCGTCTTTATAATCACATTATTGACCATTGTTGCAGATCTAATATTCATTCAAAGCTTTGAAAGATTTGTTGTCGCCTGCAGTATTTTTTGTGGAAACGAGTATTGTTCCTATGTATATTTTGGTTCACGAACAACAACAATATGTGAACCCATTACGATGGAAAGCAAATGTCTTCCCAACTCCAACTCTGAAGTAGCGCTAAATCACTGTCAAACCTTGGATAAAAACAACATTGTAAGAGACTCAACATGGTAAATGATGATGGGTTTGGAATGTAGTTAGAACAGGCTGATTAGGTCAATGCTGAACGGCAGCATCATTGTGAATGCAGGACGTTTCTTATGCTGATGCTGTGGGATATTTGATGATTTTGTGTGCACCATTGATTTGTACCTGAGTTATTGGATATTATTTGTAAGTCATTAATTGTAATATGGGTTGCGACCATTAATGAAAAAGAGTAGCCAGAAGCAAATTACAGATGTATCTGGTTAAGACAAGAAAATGACATGACAAAGGAATTAATACAGTGAACTGTGAGGAACTTGGAACAATCAGGGTACCATCACACTAAAAAGATTTTAAGTAGGTAATAAAGGGAGTAAGTAATAATCTTAGCAAGGACATGTATATTCTATCAGGATGAGCCTGCGTTACATTGCCATTTCTCATATTCTGAAATTGTTTTAACAAGAAGAAGATCCTATTTTCTATCATTCCATTTGTTTGTAGACTTGGTAGAACATTTTTGGAGGGCACATCATTCAGATGCAGAAGTGTATTGTCTATTTTGTTGTATATGAACTATGCTTTGGACCCCAAAATTTCTGTTTTGGTAAAATATTCCAAGAAAACTGTTTGTGAAAGACCACCAGTAAGTCTAATATCCCTGAACATTCACGCGGTCTATATATTTTCACAGACTCTACATTTCATCAGTGCACATCATTTCCCCCCCCCCCCCGCTTATTTTCCAATATTGCACACAAAAACAGGACAAACCGTTCTGGTACACTTCCTTTCCTCCACAACTGAAAAAGTATCTTAAGGCGATTCCCAGTTGATTGCAGTGTGGGTTCCCAGAACACAATTGCTTGTTATTGACGACGGTCCGGGGATCCTGATACCAAAATTTGTTTTTCAAAGGGTATTCTAGAAAATTGTGTCCCCGGGATTGGCCAGATTTTGTCCGTTATTATGTCCTTCTTAGACACCTAATGAATACATGTGGTTGACTGAGTTTACATATATGTTAGGCATCAGATTTTTGAAAGGGTATGGGGGTCTTGGTCACGAGTTAGGATATTCAAAAATTAAAATAACGAGGACACGGGGGTTAATATTGCCTTGAGGAACCTTCCAATATCTAATCTCAGATTTCCCTAATGACAGTCCTATGGAAAATAGTGTATCGTGGGTGGCTCAATGTTAATTGATGGCATCGTTGTATGTGTAAGATGTTTCTCTCACCATGATTGTGTAATTTCAGATGTGTATGTATATGCATATTTGATACTTCTATGCAGATTCTAGGTCTGAGTTTACTGGTTAGTGACAGATGATGATAATCATGAGTGAAAACTAACGCCACTCTTAGCATCTTTAATACTTTATTTTTATAAATATTTCCTTTTTGTGAGGAATGTTGCTGACATATTTGTGCAAACAAAAATATATTTTTCGGACATCTACCACTTGTAAAGGTCAAAGCATTCTCAACTACAACACTTCCTCATCATCTTTTGAAATTTTCAATCATTTTCAGGTAGTCCTGGAAAGTTTCCACAGAAGTACTGACCTTCTTCAAACACTTCACTATGACCGTGTACTCCTACCACCAAGTAGTACCCATATGAACTAAAACAAATTTCATAAATTGATGCTAGAGAGATGTATTAATTTTCCACAAAGTTTTCATAATACCAAATCCTGTGGGTTTTATTTTATGATACAAAACATACATTATTGTCTACCCCCCCATAGCTCTGGATGTCTTGTCAGAACCAATATCAAACTACCTATGTATTGATTGAACAACTCCTTCACTGACAGTGATGAAATCCATCAATTTCATGGAATATTTGGAATACACAATAAATTATTGGCAACAACCATATCGCCCATTGCCGGTGATTAGTATAAACAACTAGCTCTTATCCTGAGAATGATCGCCTATGAAAGCAAAAAACAAAAAATGAGGAAAATCGTAGTCACTAATGGAATTGGTATTGCAATTAGCTGTTATTACAAAGTGTTCAAAATTAAGCAAAAACAATTTCACCAACAGATCGGAGGAGTATATTTTTCTGCCTTTTGTGGATATTGTTTCGACATTTTTTCATGAAACCATTGGGTGTAATACTTATCCACACAGCAGCAGGAGCCCTTATCCGAAACAACAAATCCAGATCTTCTTAGTATGGCCTAAATATTAATGGTAAATTCCATAGGCCAGGAGATTACAAAATATAGATTGCAAAACCTAAATGGGGTAAACATAGGGTGCCCCCAAAACAGAAAATTCTGAATTCCAACTTCAGAAAATATCAAGCAGAGCCATCGATTAGGGAGTTCCTACAACTACAAAGTGCAGCTTTACCTTTTATGTCTCAGGAATTTAAAAATTGTTAACTATTTTTAAATGTGTATTTAGAGATGACAGAGGGACAAATGCCGAAATCATTCTACATCATTCAACTCACCCCAACGCCTCCATTTCACCAAAGACAGACAAGTAAATAGTGGGAACGGGCTCTCCTTCCTTCTCCAAAAAGGCCAATTTCTCAAACACACCTCCCCCTCCCCCCCACCGGAGGTTTTCTTGCACGTTGCATGCACCTCCTTGGCGTCAGACGCGTGGATACATGAGAGGAATGCAGCAGGAAGAAACAGGGAAGGCCGCTGTGGAGAAGCAACAGAGAGCATATACCCGGAAGTACTCGGATCAAGTCATCCCACCATAATTCCTCTGGCTTCCCTATCCTTGACACTTACTCCAGCTTCCTGACCCTTAGTCTCTTCATTCTGTTGGGTCTACAAAAAGGGAAAGACGGACACTGTTTTTTCATTTTCAAAAAAATAGGTACGTAGTAGAATACATACCTTATGTTGGTCGTCTCCTCTCTACAACTGCGCTCTGAGACTTTTGCCCATGAAATTACTTTGTCCCATCTTTTGACCTGCATGAAAAAGAAGAGCAGCTGTTAATTCCCTTTCCTTTTTTGAGGCCCTGATGTTGGGTACATGTCACCTTTTGGGGGGCACCAATTCTGAAGAGAATTTTTGTATGAGGCCCGCAACATATCTCCTTCTCTGCTTGCTATGAGTCTTACAGTAATTGCTAGAACGGATCTGATATTTTTCGTCCGCTTAAATTAAATTCGTCGTCCGATTTCGGCCTAGAACACGTGAGCCACTAACAAAATGTAAATATTTATTTTCTTGGTCAAAACAACGATTTTTTTGGTGTTTGACATGTCTAACTGTTCGGAATGATCGAGAGTAAGCAAAAAATGCAATAAAATTTGTATTTTATTCTATCATTGTGTCTCTTATGATCAATAATTGGCATGTTACTAACAAACTACTAGTAATTTTTACGTGAGCATTTTACGAGTAGTTTGTTAGTGCTGAAAAATACCAGGATTGAGATTTTGGGCCCGATCTGAACAAAAACATAAAATGCTCCATTCTCGGTCAGATTCTGACCATTTTCAAAATTTCAAAGTGCACATGGTTCAGAACACACCTGATCTGTCCATAGAAGCACTAAAAGTGTGATTTTCTGAGAATCTGTATTCGTCATATTTTTTGGAAAATTGCTCGCTGATTTTGTCAGGTTCATTCTACTACCCACAGGTTTAGATCTTTGGGTAGTGGGTAGCAAGGCTCTTCATAGTAAGTTTTGATCCTTTCTATCTAGTTAAAGTGTTACATTTTGGTTGGGGACACAACATGCTATGCTCTAAGGTCACGGGTGTAATCGCATTTGCAGCCACTTCTAGTTGACATTTTTGCCCTACCTTGGATTTTATTGTCCCAAAATTTTGCTGACATCAAGTGGTCATAACTACGTCATTGGGACAGTTTCCCCTCAAATGAACTATAACTCTGGGACACCCCAAGCTTGCTACCTCCACATTGTACAAGTCGTATATAGAAACCAAAGATGCTTGTGACTAACTTGATTTAATCTTCAGACAAAACTATTGGTATCATTAAAATGTGCACTCTCAATTTCATTATGAGGCATATTGTCATGTGGTAATACTTCATGATTACTAGCCTGCTAATTGACCCTTTATTTCTTTTGTTGTGAAGTCGAGGTCCAAATATTTCATCAAAACCTGAAGCCTCATATATCGTCAATGCCCTTCTAATCTCAGCACCCCCTTCGTCAAATTGAAAACCATCCATCACCAAACAAGGGGTGGTCTGCTGTTGTGAGACAATGGTGGCATCATATGGTCCCCATGCAGTCTGGTGAGGGAGCCAAAGCGCTGGTTGGTCACTAAGGTCCATTGGAATGTGCTGGGCACTGACTTCCATTTCTGGTAGGGTGGTAGGCTGCAATTCTTTTGTCGTGGTGTCACCTCACAAACAACTACCAGTTATCTGTCATCGACTGTCATAATAAAAAACCGACATAAATAAATATTATCTTAGAACAGTGAATTTTGCCAGGAAAGGCCTCCACAGTCGTCAGTATCTAATGGTAAATGGTAGTTCGTTGGCACGTTGGCCTGATTCCCCTATGTTTGGGAGGGATTGTACTTCTTAGTTATTATTCTGGCCAAAGGGTCAAAGGTCAAGTTGGTTAGGTCAGTCAGTTGAGTTGTGTTGACTGGGAGCCCCCTTACTCCTCAGAGCAAGCAAGTAGCAACCAGTCAAAGCCCAACTCACGAATCCCCTTTGATTGTCAGCAATCACTTCATTGGTCGACACCAACACTTTGTAAACGGGAACAGTGCATAAGAGCAGCTCCAACCTGTGGCAAGAATCGTGCATTTGGGCCAATCCAACCGGTGGCAATTTTTGTGCGATGTCGCCCATTGGCAGGGGTGAACACAATCTTTGTTTGGGACCAAATTTATCAGTCTCCTCAAGGTCAATCGTTTCTTCGTAAGGACTGCAAATGAACTTGCAGAATTGGTCTCAAACAGAGTGACATCAGTCTTAGTCATAGATATCATAAACTAATTTGGGTCACTTGTTACATATTATTACTTTTGTCAGTAGGCCACCAAAGTTTTTCAGTATCGGGATATGTATCATCAAACATTCACATCTTGCAACAGACTCCTGTTCTGCATGATAACAAATGCTATTTGACTTCTTCTTCAAAAAAGATTCAGGTTTTGAGGTGTTGTTGATCACAGACATGTTGTCACCATAGATGTATGTGGGACCAGAGATAGGCACCCCTATCATCTGCAACTTGTAATGATTATCACGGACAATCCCAATGCTGTGTTTCATTGCAACAAATTCAGCACCGCAGACGAACCCTTGAATAGGGGCCTGTCTCTTGCTGAGCCAGTAAATCAAAATCACAGTTACAGAAGATCATACATCCAGAGCGAGAATGCCTGGTAGGCTTGTTCCCTGTATGATCAGAGCTAATCATCAATCATAGGTCAACCTCCTTGCCTCGAGGCTCAGGAGCATTAGGAGGCAAAGCCTCAGTCGTGTCGCCATAAAAGGCAGTCCAATCAGCATCAAAATTGAATTTGGACGTATCAATAACATTGCACGGGGGATCCAATGCCAAACAAGAATTGTACATTCCCTTCAAGTACGACATCACATGTAGAGCAGCTACTATGTGTCCCAACAACAGTGATGAACTGGAAGTATGGTGCCACCCCAGGAATCAACTCCATGGAGGTGTCAGGCATAGAGCCATATTCCATGGCAAATAGATTTGGAGCATATTTGATAAAACCATATTTTCTGTCATAGTTTTCCTCCAAATGTACCTCACAATGTCGCATAGCCTCCTGCACGTACTGCATTGGGCTCAGTGGCAATCACCAAACACCATTGGACAGAGTCATCATCCTCACTGTAGCACTGAGAAAGATATCAGGACCACTGTTGGTCTTTGAAGATTCCAAGGTCATAAATTTGTCAATTTGTTTCAAGATACTGAGAGCACTGTGATGCACGACAAAAATGCCGTTCACATAACACAGAATGTATGAGTAATATTTGTACTCATCATCAGGTCACACCTCACCCTTGAGCCACAAGTTAGGATCAGCAAGGCAAGGTTCATATCAAAATACTTTCATGAACACAACAAGATGGGCTCAAGAAAATTTCAGCAACCCAGGATTTCAGACCAACACAGTTCAATTCTCCTCTTGAACTGATGCAGTGGTGTAAGCATTCAGGTCATTACCACACTTCACTTCAAGGTCATTCAAAACAAAAATAGTAAGTGTCAATCCGAGCTTCGTTAGAAAATCAGAGCTGTTTAAAAAGGAGAGGGAATGGGAAGACGGCACTTTTTGGTCGTCACAGGTTCATGTTGATGTTGTTGGTGTTGTTGGTGTTGTTTATTTTTAGCATACTTTAGCTATTTATTTCGGTGATTAAGATACTCGCTAATAATGAACAACTAAGAAGATAAACGAAGCTCCTCCTGTCGGAAAGAATAGTAAGTATAAAGTGTTACTCAAGACAACACTGGCATAGATCGTAGTAGCTGGGGTCTTGGTCATGTGGTTACCTGCAATAGGTGTGTTTGATGACAATAGTCGTTCTCGAAATAGATTGAAGGCAATCTTAACATCGTTCATTTCATCTGCACAGGTATCCCCCAAAAAGAATTGTCATTGATGCAGTCAAGTTCATAAGGTTCTTCAAATAGATTGCAGGATGCGGAAGTCGGACTTCTGCCGGCGCTGGATGTACCCCGTATTTTGCCTCTTTACCAGAGAGATAATCCGCTCTCGCTTCTTCATGACATGAGATACCCACCAGTTGAAGGCAGGTTCATTCGTGAGACTTTGAGCAACTACATCCTCATCTGTCTTGATTGGATGAGACTCCTTGAGTTCTGATAACTTCTCACCAAGATATTGAGTCATCCTTCCACTGACATCGAAGCTTCCAGCCAGCAGTGGAGGGCCAATAAACGATCTTTCCATCATTGACAGTCTTTTGGTCTGCATTACACAGAGCAGTAGTGCAATGACGAAAGTCAGTAATCGATTGGAAGAGCACATACTGATTACCTTCAGGATCACAACCCGATAACATTTGCAGCTAGTTCAGAATCTTCACTGTCCTTGAATTGCACACCATACTTTTACATATCCAGTATCTTCAATCCCTTATTGTACGATAGTTCTCATTTTTTACTTATTCCGGGGTAAGTATGTGCTAATTGCGAGAGAAAGTAATCTACATATGAACTATATATAAAAAAACGCGCGCCCACAAAAAATTGTTCAAGACTTTAATGCGAACTCCCCCAAGGTGTGAATATTCCGTGCTGATGAGAGAGAAATAAAGTAGGTATGGTTGGTAAGGGTCAGTCTTGACACTCTCGGTTTTTGGGTGTTCATCCGATTTATTATATTCACGGGAACGTTTACCTAGTTCTCGCAAATGTCCACCCGGTTTTGGCCATCGCTCACCCGGAATCTCTTTTTGTGGATGGGCATCTTTTTCGAAAATCCGGGTGGCTACCCGGAAAATCGGGTGGCCACCGACCCGATTTTTTGAGGAAAGATCCGGGTGGCCACCCGGGTCAATAATTGCATTATGGTTATGTGCCAATAATTTATTGCTTTAACGCCGTTGATACACAGATGAGCCGCTCAAACAGATCGTGCCTAATATTAACGCGTAATCAGAATAAGACATTGCGCCGAAACGACAAAAAGAATTCGTCTGAAAAATTCCGGCACAAGTACTTCGTGTGATGATATTGCGGCACTGGGTGTCATCATTCCGTCCGTTCTATCCCTTAAGTTCTTATCCTTATTTAGGGTTAAATGTGAAGCCACGCGAGACCTTCTGCCGGGAGTGCAAAGACAGATTTCCACCAGGATATTCGAAGAAGCCGGATGAACAAATACCGGGCGGGAGTGCTAATACCGCGCTTAAGTACAGATGGATTCACTAAATAGAAACTATTGACATACAGTTTCGAAATCAACTGTTTTTTAACGCTTTCGGTGTAATGTATGACGATTGCATGTGATTTTCACATTTTGGTGACTTTTTGAATTCCTGCGTCGGATCCACGTCGGAACTTTTACAAAAATATTTTCCGCGGCAATTCATGGCATAGACAGGGCGATAGCCTGGCACCACCTATTACATCGTCGATAAGTGGGAGTTTAGTCAGTGAATCAAAATTTCGCCGTGTCTGCAGCAGCGGCCACTGCCTCTAGTTTGCGAAGCCCAATAAGCCCACAATTTCACTCTAAGTTAAGAATATGTTTAAAAGGTTGCCATGACACCCCGACCAGTCAAATCATCATCAGATACATCTAGTTTAAACTCTCGGTCTTAGTTGCCCATCAATTGGGCGATAGGGCCCCCTGCCTTGGGGTTTCCAAGCTGGTACATGCCGAGTTTTGACTACCAAAGTTTCCATCGAGCTGGGAACAGATTGATCCCAACATCTCTACTCTTCTGCAAGTAGACCCCCAACTTTGGTCCCTGATCATCAGGAAAGGAATCCTGAACAAGCAGTAATGTAAGGGGCCCGAGAAAGTTTTCCATATCCTTCGCCAGCATCCATAATTCTGTCTTTGGTGCACCCCGGTGCCCCCAAAATCCCCAAACCAAAACCTGTCTGTGTTTATTGTTGCATCCTGAAGTTGATTGTTGCTTTTGTTTTATTTTACCAGATTGGTTACCATGAGGTCCCATGTGCTCCAGAAACTCGAGTGAGGACCTCTCGGTACTGGGTACTCTGTGTGACATTCCTGGAAACTTAAAAGAAAGATTCATTCAAGGTTTCTGGAAAGGTTTTTGATTTTAGAAACTGCAGATTGATCTCAATCTAGACACTTTCTTGACGATGATCTCTTCTTCCTCTGACCTCGAAAGTCACAGTTATCATCTGACCCATTGAACTAGAATCGCCAAGTTGAATCCTTGGACAGACGAGACAACCGTTCAGAAGTACTGATTCCGACGAGCCCAAGATTGACAACGAAGCACTGTCTTTTTTGCGCGCCAGGAATCGGTCACGTTTTGATCTTTTGGTCTCGAATTCGATTTCAATTTCAAGCGACAGATTGAACCTCATCTTTCCAACATGTTGCATGGAATGAACCCTCACGCGACGTTTACTGCTTCTAGGACGGAGTCGTACCAGGACAACGTCAAATTTGCCGTCCTTCTTTGGAAGCCGCAAAAAATTCATGGCCTGAACTCCGAAGACTCGGACAATTTCGTCGAGGAGGTTGCTTTTGTCTCGAAAGAATTTTCCTACCATGGTCTCTTGAAACGTGTTTCAACGGCGAAAACCACAGCCAACGACAACACAATCTCTTACGGTGACCCTGTGAATATTCTCACGACGTACGATGCCATTTTGGAAGACATCATTCAATCGAATGCTACCAAATGCTGAGGGAGACAAGAGCTTGGGACGTGGGGACGATAAGCAAATCGTTGCTTTAACTGCGGCCCGTGGAGAATTAATTCCCAATGGTCGAAGCTGTACTGACACGGGAAAGCAATTGACGGTGAATTGGTACTACAAACCAAGCGTTGCTCTGTCTGTGCGGCTCAATTGTGGCGCTGTCCGCGAAAAGATCTGTGTTGCTCTGTCTGCACATGTCTTTTGTGGTTCGGTACGCGAAAATTCTAGTGTGGCACTGATCGCACATGCCATCTATTTCCTGTGTGCAACACTGCTTGTAACAGGGACGTGGCTTACGACGTAGTCATCCACAATTCCTCATGCCTGTTGGTTTCCGAGGGAGCTTAGTTCAACCAAGGTACCATGTTTCAGGCGCTTTATCACTTCGAGAATCTTCTGTTTCCGAGGGAGTGTGACATTCCTGGAAACTTCAACGAAAGTTTCATTCAAGGTTTCCGGAAAGGTTTTTGATTTTAGAAACTGCAGATTAATCTCGATCTTGTCACTTCTTGGTCTTCTTCCTTTCTTGACGATGATATCTTCTTACTTTGACCTTGAAAGTCACACGCATCGACCGCGTATGATGCTTGACTGACCGAACTTGAACCTAACCCCAACACCTCACACGAAGTCTGAACGCCATGGGCCAGCTCAAGGAGAGGAGCAAATCACACGCATTGGGGGAATGCTATACTTCCGTAACATAAACATCACTGAAACCACAAGGGACTATACCAACGATAAATGGCAAAGACTGGGCCCAACGTTCCGACAAATTTTCATGGAACGACGCGCAGAGCACGGCGTCGATGCCTACCACATGAGATACCAAGACTTGTACCCACGCACACTGGAACAGGAGCCAGCGAGGCATGATGGAGGCGAGGCCAGGTCAGAGCCCCCACAACAAGAGCAAACGAACCAACCAATGCGACACGCAGTGCCGGAGCACAGAGAAGAGAACGAGGAAAACAACGAAGGAGGAAACGAGAGAGCAGTCAGCCGCACCCTATGCAGGCGTGGGCAGAGTGGAACAAAAAGGGACGAGGGGGCAGCAGCCGAACTCTATGCATGCACTAACAAGGAGAGTTCGAGATCCCATACAGGGTGGCTCGGCGCAACCAAGAGCGGGAGGAGGCAAAGGATAGAACGATAGTAATCCGTCGCCCCCAACCCAGGTGCAGACGCAAGCAATAAGAACACCAAAGGGGACCCAGCCCTGAGGCAGGGCCCAAACAAGCACCAATGGAAGTTGTTCGCATCAGGCAGGCAGCACTAAGAAGGCGAAGGTCCGAATGGTTTTGAGACGAAGGGGAACTGAACCTACTAGAGGAGACACCCCAACCCATCACGGACGAGGCATACCTCTCGTGCCAGGCGCAAGCGTTCAGGGTCAAGAGGCGCCACCTCGATGTGAGAAAGGACATTACGTGGGCCCTGCAACACTTACCTGACAGGGCGGCGGACATCTACGGCTACGAGAATGGCTACTTCCGACAGTCAGAACTCGGACCACCCTTGCCAGAGGAGGTATTTGGCGTGCTAGTCCCACCTTTCAAGTTCAACCCCAAGAGGATGGCCGCATGCAAGGCAGCCACAGATTTCTCAGCCAAATATGGGGCGAGGGCAATGCATGCCTACAGGGCATACGTTCAAAAGCTACTACCACTGCATGAGATCCTATCGTACCCTGAAGAAGTGTGCCAACACTACACAAGAGTTAGGAATGAAGATGCCTTCAAGAACAACCTAGGCGAAACAGTCCTCTACTACATGATGACTGTCATCGAGGGCGCGATGGCATTTCCCTGCAAGACAGCGCAGCTGATGGAACCGGACACCAACACCCTCTTACTTGTCCTCCACGCGCAGGGAGAGATCGAATGCGTACGCATCGGTGGAACAAGGCAAAGCGCGTACTCCAGCATGGGGAAATCATGTCGCGAATGGAAACAATTCGCAGAGGAGGATATGTTAGAATTTCGGCGATCCTTCCTCTTCCAGACCATGGCGAAGAGCTACCTAGCAGGAGATCTGGACAGTGTCACCCTGATAGGGACCCTGTATGAGCAAGTCAGAAGATGCTACGAGGAGGACACCAATGCATCACTAGCAGTCCTTTCAAAAGCCCTCGAATCCATAGGCCCCCAACCTCCTACCAGCACACAAGATGGCATGCCACAGGTTGACATATACCTAGGCCCTACACAGGACAAAGTCGCCGGGGACATCGCACGCGGCAAGGGCATGGAGGGTTGTTCACAACCTACGACTGAATATGTCACTGAACGAGGCCAATCTGATTAACCCAGAAGTGAGACCCAGAGTGTAGAGGGACGACCAAGCATTCGCAGTCCTGTGCAAGGACACATCAGACTTCCCGACGACCTTGCCCAGCGACACAGAGAGCGAATGGGAGAGGATCTTGATCGAGATCACCAACGTACGTAGGCAGTGCCTGTCCAAACGTCGCGAGCTCTTCGAGCTCCAAGTACGACAGGCGATCGAAGATCGCATTAAGAAAGACAAGGAGAGCCACAATTGCCTAGTGTTGCTTTCAGGGTCGGATGATGGAACAAGGCCAGAGCCCCTATGGTACGGCAGGCCAGAGGCGCTCCGTAGGGAGGAACTCGAGGCCAACCACCATATCATTGAAGACGACCTTACACCAGAGGGAAAGGAGCTCCGACCCCACATACACAAAGAAACGTGGATCAGATGGAGAGTCCTCCAAAGACACATAGACGAGTGGGTCAGAGAAGCCATAGAATCGAGCCGACCGATCCTCACCGGGGACCTACAGCGCTGGGCCGAACTGAGAAGGGAAGGGCAAGCCCACGAACACGCCAGTACACGGATCGCGATGCGCCAAAGAAGGGCGGAGTTCGAGGTGGGCCTTGGCATAGACGCTGATAACATTTCCGACAGACGCAACCAAGTCAGAGAACAAGTCATCGACCTCAATAAAGAATCTGGCTCCGGCGAGCAGAACTAGACCAGTGAGGCCGACGACTTCCGGGGATCAAATCAAGTAGAATGGTACGAAGCTTGTATAGACATCAAAGTGCACGTTGAACAGAACAAAGGAACCACGACAAGATGCTTGGAAGGTATTGATTCCATCGCATATGATATCCTGAATGAGACACGCGTTGGATGATGGGAGCATGTCGAAATGGAGATCACATCTGGCGTGACGGAGGCACCACTGTGTGCCATGAGAGAGAGTAGTAGCAAAGTAGAGGCGATGCCTCTCGTTATTGTTATGGCTGGGCACATTTCGACGCTGCAGCGCAGCGTCGTCGACGCTGGAGTACAGCATGATTTCGGCGGTATAATAAGTTTTAACCATATTACTTATTCTGTTGTGGCTCTACGACGATTTACAATACAACAAAACTTTTACGCTTCGGTGCAGCGTTTTATTTATATCAATTAACACTAATTCCTATGTACACGCTGCGGTACAGCGAGTTTTCGTCCATCGGTACCTGTTATATTTAATTGTTT
>JALLPA010000643.1:0-13659 GCA_036939895.1 Thalassiosira exigua
AATAAATAGGTGAGGCGGCAGACAAGTAGGTGGTCCGGTGCGGCCGTAGTAGTAGCCTGGCGGTGGCCGCCATGGTCTACATGGGGGGGGGGTTACGTAGCGTAGGTACGTACGTCGGCGAAGTGACACCTGCGGCTTACCTCGAACATAGATCCTAAATCCTCCAGAGAGCCTTGTGGCCATGATAGCAGTCAAACAAGCGATCCTCCCGCTGATTCTAAGGCAGGTCAGTTGGGGGGGTTCAGTCGCCCATCACCACGTCTCACCAGTTGCTGAGTTTGCTTCGGACATGCAAGTAGAAAGATTAGAAATACATGTTGACCATGATAGCACCTCTCCTTGGGCAGGGGACCCGGCAAGTTTGGTCGCTGGCCCAGCTGCTAATATTCACAACTCCGAAAATGGCGAAATAGAAGATGGGGGGTGGGATCTTCAGGAGCAGATGTCCCTATTATTCCGCCAATAGATGCTGAAATTGAAGGCCATCCTGTAAATAACCAAAGGAACGGAACTCGTTTGAGGGATCAATCATGGCTGGACGAAGCACTCACAGCTGAATTGGAGAAATACAAACCGTAAAACATGGCCTTGGCAAATGAAGATTGCGATGGGGATGTAGCTGCAATGTCTGTTGAACATGTATTCACTGTTAGCAGGGTATTCGCCAATCAGTATCTATTTCATCAGGCAGTCAATCTGATAGGAGACTTATACGGTTTCGCCACGAGGATATCAGAAACAAAGATTCATTGTGCTTGTGATGAAAGTCACAGACAGAAGAAAGAGAATTCTGCCGGTTATTTTGGCTTATGTCAGAGGGAGAAGAAACGGAAGACCAATCCGATTTCAAACATTGGCTGTGACATGTTCATCAATTTTTGCTTCGGTCCGAAACCCAAGAAGGGGGATAATATTCCTAGACAATATCGGACAGCCATTGTTACTTCTTTGAATGCTGAACACAATCACCCACTGAACAAAAAACTGCTCATCAGGGTAGAAATGGCAATTGGGAAGTGTCGCATTTGTCTGAAGTGCAAAGGAAAATATTGGAAATAATGGATTCTAGTCCCATGCCAACAAAGACACTGAGGAACTTCCTGCAGAGACAATATCCCAACACTGTAGAAGTGACAGCGGTCATGGTGACTAATGATCGAATGCAGGTGAATGGCCTTAAATGAAAGTTTGGGGGGGGATGTCGGCCTCACTCACCAGGATGGAGATTGGTCGGGTCTTTCGTCCTGACAGTATGGAGGCGGCTTCACAAGACTGAAGCTGAGGGAAAGCAGCCTTTCGTTGTCACAAAAAATAAACCGGCATATAAGTTAGTAAGAAGTTGACAATGAGCATTCATCATTTTCGGCCATCTATCTGCGACAATTACTGTTACTGTCTGGTAAAAATCATATTTTCCAGCAAGGGAGAATAAAATATCTTCGGGTTTCTACTGATCGATCACGTGAATACACAACAATTTCAAATTCTTTGCTTTCCTCACCCATCAATCTAGATACGTCTTTAGTAGCCGGACACTGGTTAAAGTTTGCTAGCATCTGGTTCCTTAAAATTACCGGAACCCAATACGTATGTACCGATCAGGCGGTAAATAAGTACCGGCTAAACTTATTTATGATTTGATTGAAAAATTATTCGCCGGCTCGATCGAAATCGAAGCACTGGCGTATGGTAGCCAAACACCACGCGGGCCGAAACATAGCTCCCGCAGAAATCGGTCCCAACCCACCAGGTGCTATGATAAATAATTACTGGAGCAATGGACAACTATTGATTAACTTAGATGGTAATTGTTTATTATTCTGAACTACTGTGTATTCTTTTTATTTGACTATATTATGACCACCGACCTATTTCCTCTCTCAAGTGCAACAGAGTCACAATACCAGTGGCGCTCACTTCGGCGCCGCTTGAGTCCAGCGCCTCCCCCCTCCCAGGCCAAGATCCTTGCCTTACACTACTCTATCACACAGCTTGCCTCTTTTGTTGGTTCGTATAGGAAGTGAAAAAAGGATTATATTATTAATAGTTTCATGATAAAATAGTCTCAGGTAAAAAAGACTCACGTTTACCCTCCCTGTCCACTCAAACCACCCTTCCCTCCGACTTGTCACCCCGTTCTCTAACGTTGGTCATCCGACGCTCAACATGATTTGCTGTCATGAGAGAGGGGACAAAGAGTCGTGCAGGTGATTGAGGGCATGTTAGGGGGGCAGCACCGATAATTAGTCTCGCTACGCGCTACGTGCACGGGACCTACAAAGCTGGGCCTGATACAATCATGACGACGCTTCGTCTGTCGTAGGTACGGTATCGTAGCTGCGCTGAGAACTTGTCGACGTCCATTCTATTGTTCGCACCATCTTCAACGTGCACAGCGTGACATCTCGTCCAGGAATCGCGCTGGCATTTGCTCTTTCCACCGATAATCACCCGCTATTTATTCAGCATCAGTTTTTGACCTTCAACCTGAACTTCAACGACGTGCAGTTTCTCGGCGGAACATGCTGCGCCGCTGAGATGAGCAGTATTGAGTTAGTATTCTTCAAAGTACCATAGGCCATTCCAGACTAAACCTTTGAGGAATCATGCCTGTTTGTTCATCAGGCCAGTTCTGCATCCTGCCAGAACTCGCTCTGGACCTATGCAATAAATGCATTGAATGTGGCAACAAAGCCCATAGTCCCTGCAGCATACAACTCCATGAGCAAAGTCCATCAGAGGAGTTCATTTTTCGCCGATCCCACCTATCATCACGAGCACATACGAGGTTGGATTTCTTGGCAGAGATATCACCTGAAGCATTGATGTGTTTATGGTGTACAAACAAGATTAAGGTCAATATTGCCGCGCAAAGGGCCCGGAACCTTGTCTTTTCGAACAAGTTTTCCGTTGGAGATTATGTTGCATTGAGGCATGTGGACATGGACAGTGGTTCTCCCTGTCAGTTAGTGACAACTGTTTGTGGCGTTGAACGTGATGACATGGGAAAACCAATATGTGATCAACAAATTGATGAAGAGGATGCTCCAAAGGGACCATTTGAAGAGAATCTCTTGGCGAGGTTTGCAAAAGCTGCTCCATCTGCACCTCAAAAGGCACGTGCTAGAAACATACCAAAAACTTCTCTTCTTCGAGAGCTATGACGACATCAAGGTGATCAAATATGTGTTGGGGACAAGCAATAACAGATAGTTTTTCAAAGCGATTCTAGATGAAATTTATTCTATGAAGATCGAAGAGGAGCAAGGTAAAAAGCCTCCTCCCAAACCAACTGTTGGCAATAGGACAGAGGGGTATCTTGGAGTTAAAGATGTGGACTGGGATTCATGATATGGAGTTGAAGCAGCAGATGGATACACGTTCATTGGTTGGCATTATTTGTTTGTGTGCATGGGTCCGACAGCAACAGCATGCACCTCAATTCTATTGAAGATGAGCGGACACAAATGCAATGGTGAGAAGCAAGATAAGGTGAACGAGCGTGCTCACATGCATACGCAACAATGTGCCAATGATGATGTAGCCCGGGCCCGTGGGGGACCTGAGCGCTGGGTTACTATTGAAACGAAGCTTGGAATGGGAGCTACTGCACAAGGAGAGGACAATGCTGATAAGAGGTACCTTGATCATGAGACGGCCACATTGGGCGTTCAACTTTACGAAAACGAGGAGTTGATGAAAACTTTCAGCAGTATGTTGGCTACTGGGCAGGATGTAGCTAGAAAAAGTGGTGCTTCAATAAAATACAGGAATACGAGGAAAAGGCTAAGGAAATCAATGCACAGCTTCATGCATTACGATCGAAAAAAAGAAAGAGAAACCCTACTATGGCGGCTGTTCTTTATCATAGTGCTAAAAGTCTTGGGGTATCATTGTGAAAGGAAAGTAGGGATGGCTATGCCGGTTCGGATATGACAGTGGGGTGCGATGGGGGTGCGGGGGTACGAAGGACGAGGGAATTCCAGCAGCAAGTAATGAATCAAGCAACTATCTTTCATTTATTCACAGGTCAATTGGTGCTAGGCCTTGTTGATTTGGCCAAATATTCTGCCTCCACTCAATATCAAAATGCTCCACCAACTACTCATTATATCATTTACGTAGGTACGTGTGTTGGTCATCAGGGGGTCTAAATACATATGTGTCGTGTGGATACGTTCCTACCTATGTAGATAGCGAATTTGTACTAGTACAACAACACGAAGACCCGCATTGGGGATAAAAACAAAATTCTTTCTGTTCCTCCTCCAGAAATGGCTAAAAGCCCCACAGGGTGACTTATACCACTCCTCTATGTAAAGTTAGCGTTGCTCGTACATGCGCCAACCTCGTTCATGTATATTTTTTTGTTCTAAGAACATCATCCATGTTCGGAGGCGTCTTAAATTATCGAAGTTATTTTTATGTCCGATTTAGGATTGTAAATTACTCCAATGCAAGCTTCGTAAATTCAATATTTTTCACACCAATTTTGAGATTAATAGGCATTTCTTTTAATTATTTGAAGCACTGATGTGATCACTTAAACCGCGTCGTCTGAGAGCGGCCAACTCAGACTCAGAATGGGGCATTGTCTCGCCTGGACCCTTGTCTTGGTGCAGATGCGCCCCGCTGCTTCGTCCACGGGTCCCCTCTCCCATCGCACACGCCCGTGCTCTCGCACCATCCCATCCCACCTCGTACACCAGTCATCTCTCCCAGTACTGGGTATTCCTTCCTCCTCATCGTGGCCACTCTCTTCTTGCAGTTCGCCGACACCCTCTGTACCCTCGTGTCATGCCACTTCTCGTCGTCTTGCTTCCGCACTTCCAATGGACGATCGGCACGAGCACAAGATTTCCACACGGTCGCCATGTTCAGCGAGGCGCATGGAGGCGATGTTGTTGGACGTATCAACGCGGCTGGGCAGCCGTCAAGCAATTGCGCAGGCTTCATCAGGAAGGAGAGGAGGCGCATCATCGATTCCTCATCCAGCAGGGGAGGCAGCTTTTCGTCACGTCATCAGTCCCTTCTCGAGCGTGCTGTACTCGTCCCACGCTGCACGGGTTGCGACGCGAACAGCAATCTCCGTTGCTCCCCTCTGACAACGAGGATGACGGAGGCCTTCTAGGGGATGGCCTCGTATTTTCACCTATTCGCGGATCGAGGCAAACGTCATCTGTCCTCCAATCTTTTCGGCCGCGGCAATACTGTCCCTCATGGTGGCCGCACAGAGGAGGACGGCGTTCCCCCGACCCTTGTGTAGCACCGTCTTCCCTGTGAGCCGGAGCATCTGGACACCGAGCCTTGCGGCGCCCGATCGGTACGGACAGGACGGAGGCCGGGACGCGGCGTGGTAGATGAGGACAATAGCAATTGGCGGGGGTGGCGCGACATCGAGAGCAAGACGAGGTAGCGAGAGGCAAGAGGCAAGAGGCATGGACGCCGAACGCATGTTCTCTTGCAATGCCGGCTCTGTGGGCTTGTGTCACGGCGCCCGATCACGGCCAGTCAAACGCCCGCTGACACTGTCGCCTATTAAGGGCTCTTCTAATGCATTGGAGATGCTGGGTTTGGATGGGCTTGTCATGATATGAGCTTGGAGTGGCGCCGTCGACGACGCCGTCATGGTCGATTTCGGCCATACTAATGTACTAGGAGTAGCTTTGGAGAAGCTTCTGGCCAAAAAAAGAGGGAGGAGGTTACCACGCCCCTTTACTTAACAGAAATTGACTCTGACTTGTGGCTTGCCATTCTGGTATCCCTGTGGGAGGCGGACAGACAGTAAGTCAGTTCGCATGTCTGTTCCTCTGCTATTGTATTATTTTTTACAGAAGAGTTCCTCAAAGTGTACCCAGGGGGTACAAATTTAAAAGATTGAGCTCAGCCAAGAGAGGGAAGATACAAGTTATTAAGTACGTAAATATCTACTCAATAATAGCAGTTTGTAAGGGGGGTAAGCCCAATGCCAGTCTTAGCTCCTAAAGGGGGATATATCTCTAGTGTTTGGGGGGGGGGGGGTGCACTTTGAGGAACTCTTCTGTGCCTTTGTGTCTATCTTTCCGGATCCCAGGCCAGGAGGCAGATCTTCCCTTCCTTCTCTCTCATCTCACATTTCACAGGACCCACATCACAGGTCACAGGCGAGGCAGTTGTTCACAGCACAGCACGCCCACAGCGCGCTTAACCAAGCAAGAGAGCATGCAATTGA
This sequence comes from Thalassiosira exigua, assembly GCA_036939895.1. Lineage (NCBI taxonomy): Eukaryota > Bacillariophyta > Thalassiosirophyceae > Thalassiosirales > Thalassiosiraceae > Thalassiosira > Thalassiosira exigua. Next base: position 6,212 of record JALLPA010000643.1, read on the forward strand.
ATGTACAATTGACCATAAGCCAGCCCTCACTCTATTGAGCGTATGTAGACTTGTACCAATTAGCTATTTTATGCCTCGCTTACGTAAAAACGTATGACAACTGCCAACCGTCAATCGCACAAAATCCCTTGATTTTTGGACCACAATGGTGTAAGTTTCCCCCTACTATACCAGGCCGCCACTCAAAATGCTACCATGACTTACTCCGTCACCCAGCTCAGATTATCACCGTTGGCATACCAGCGAATATTGCAGCCAACGGTGCACGTCATCAGGGCATTGTGGACGCCAAATCACGGCTTTCCACCCCACAAACACAACGATAGACATCCGCCTGGCATCCTCGTAGATGAAAAGGAGGATATAACCCCATTGTATCTCAGATCGCTGGCGGTTTTATGACAGGGCAACCTCTGCTGATTTTGCTATGGGGGGTTGGTGACTGTCATGGTTAAACGCGGAGAGGGTGGTTGGCCATTGTCATTGGAGGGCGCGATCGACGATGAAAAATTGAGCTTCGTGTATGGTGTAATTTTAGTTAATATAATATTTTATTGCTAGATGATATTTTCGAAGATTAAAAATAATAAATATTTTTAGAAGCTTGGCGGAGCTAAAATTCTGAAAGTTAGTAAATGTCGCCAGATTTTTGCGATCTGGTATCTTGAACAGGAGCGAGGACTGGTTCGTGGTTGATTGTTTGTACCTCTCTTATGATACCCGGTGGGCCAATAAAATTCCAAAAAAGATCTGGTGGCCAGAACATTGCATCACATATGTAATTTTGATTAATTCTAGTCGTGCTTCCAAATATGTTCCTTTTTAGGGGTCATACTTGAAATCATCGATTTATCAAAAAACTCCGAGCAAATATATCCCTAAAAAGGGACAGATTTTGGCTTCTGCCGGTCACCCACCCTCTAAGCCCCTCTAATTTTCGTGAACGCCGCCAAGACTCACGGTGCTTGTCCTTCACTTGTGTCTCGAGCATTCCCCCATTTTTAGGGCATGTTGGCGGAGGGCGCCAACAAGGCTGATGACAATCTTCAACGGATTGCTTCCTCGAAGAGGCCGAAATTGGCGTTCAGACCGCTTGATCGGAGCACAAAAGTCCTTGTTTTCTGTATTGTAAATTTAATTTTGATAATAGCTTGATAAGATTTTCCCTCGAAAATGTTACCTACATACATAGGTTTCTCATAGCAGTTTTTATTATACTATGGTGATCCTGAAGGTCACCTCATCTAAATGGATGAGTTGTTGAGCGTTCATAACTTTGGAAAATTTTGGAGTTAGATAGCAAACAGGGATGATTCTGAAAGCTAATAAAAAGCTTAACCTACTGGTGTGACGGCTTGAAAAACGGGACTGTGGTTTCTGTTCAAGTTATTGCTTTGAATGTTCCCTTAGAATGACCAAAACGAGCACCTCATCTAAACAGATGAGGTCGGAGATTAGCATACTTAGCGATAAGGCGCCCATAAACAACACTCGTTTACTTAGGTATTAGTTAGGTGGTTTGTGGTTGAACGCGGATCAATGATCGCCAAAAGAGTTTTTTTAAATGTGCCGATCAAAACATTGATCCGATCGCAATCCAAAGTGATCGATGTAATGTCGGCCCATCGCATAAGCTCGGTTCCACCCCATTAACGCAGGACCATTTCTCTTACAATATATCATTATGTGTGAGCTTTGGTTTGATATGCGATACCCCTATCAAAATACTGAGTGCCACTGAGCCGGAATTGGTCAAACATGCCTCTTCTGTTTAGATGAGACTCCATAGAAATAGCTACCCCGTCAGGATAACCAACTAATCTATGGCGGGAACCTGTCCCCTTTTAAGGATATACGTTAAATAATAACAATTTGGAGCTCGCAGCTATTTTGAAGAGACCTCTTCTGCCCTTCATTGCGGCAAAATAGGTCGCTGATAATGGTCAGTTGGACATGGACATCACATTCATCTGAGGTCTTTGAGTGACCATTGATGCAAATACTTTGCCACTGTTAGAGCGGCAGAAGGTGGCTTTATTCGTGTTTGAAAACCATCAAATGTATCCCTTTTCTGTCCCGGTTTTGCCCAAGGCATGATCTGCTCACCCTCTGATCTATCTGGAACTTGAAATGTTTGATTTGGCCAAAATGTGATTGAGTTCTGGGGTTTGAAAAAAATCCCAGTCATGCCAAAAATCCAAACCCTGAGTGAATTGGACACTAACAAATTACTAGTAAACGTCCAAATTGAATATTTACTAGCGGTTCGTTAGTGTTATATTGGCGTCTACAGCAAATAGTTGTACTACCCTTTGGAGAGCAAATAATGATCATTTGAACACAATATGGATTGAAATGACATAGTTAGATTATGAAAATGAAATACAGCTATCCAATGCGACTCAAAAGTTCAGCACTGCATCATATCGTCTTTCTCGCAATCCATTTCTACATGGAACAAAGATACATCCACAGTGGTGGCCACATCAACAGGTAAAAGATCTTGCTCATCTCGAGGAAGAACAGGCGCATCTTGTGGAGGTGGCAAAAGAGGCACAGGAAATGGATTTGATTCGTTTTCCGCCTGGCTTGTCATCTCATCAGTCTCGGCATTCTCTCATTGTACCATTTCCATATTGTTTGTGGCCATATATTCATGCAACAATGACTCTGTCTCAGCCACTTTCATCTTATAAAGGCTGCCATTCATGTGCCCAAAGTGGACCTTCAATATCTTCTTCCTGACTTCGTTCTTCAGCAAGAGAACAAATTCAATTGCCTTCTCAATTGCCTCCTTGACCGCAGGGACGAGCCTTTCACGCTCTTCAATATCCCTTCTCTCCTTCTCTTCCTTATGCATTGCTTTCTCCGCTTCAGCTTGTTTCTTATCTTTCTTTGCCATGGCAGCCTTTTCTTTGATCTCCTGCTGTACGTAACTATTCACGTTTTTCTTAACGAAATTGATGCACCTTTTGGCGATCACTTGTGTTGCCTTTCCCCCACACACTGTTCAATGATGGCTCCCATCTGAATGCCCCTTGGCGTGAGATTGAGCAACTCTATCTGTTCTTTGACGAGGAAGGCGCCAGAATAAGTCAAACGCACAAGGTTGCCCCCTATATGCCACCCGTGATTACGAGCAACAAAGTTGGTCATGTGAGTTAACAGATTTTTAGCGGTGCAATGATACTTGTTTGATGCTGCTTTGCGTTCATTAACGTAGGCCTTCATCATCTCTGATGGCACAAAAGAAAAGCTCGAGAAGTGCAAATCTAAATGTAGTTGATATCGATCTCTGTTTTCCCGGTCAACGAGTCCTCCTAACGATGGTTGGACAGGATCTTCAAACACACTCAGATTCTCTTTTGACTCAATAAAACTGGAAATCTAGTCATAGGTGCCAAAGACCTGTCTCAATAATTTGACGGACATTCGCGATATGTCATAGGAGAAAACCCTCCGTTTGACTCCTGTTCAAAGGACTCGAAGACTCTGACAATAAGCCTCCGTTTCTCATAAACATGTTCTTCCATACGGCAGGGATGGCGTCATAAAGACTGCAGAGGCCACCACCATCTCGTACTTCTTCACCCATTCCACGAATGTGATTCGTTTTGAAGGACAACTATTGACACGGATGCGAGCCGAGCGCTAAATTTTGGATCAGCTGAATTGAGAGCAGAGTTGATGCCCAAGATCAGTTCTCATTACGAAACAACACCATGGATGGTCAATCGATAACCATCGAGGACATCACAGACAAGTCGTTTGTCGGTTTGTGCCACCTCTTGATCGTATGCTTGACACAGCTGGGATGAATTGCCCTCCTCCTTCACGACGAAGATTTTGTACTGTGCAAAGACAAGCGGTGCCTTGGGGCACAGATAAATCCGATCCATCAAGGAAAAGAAGTGTCCACCAATCTGGGTGGTCCTTGATTGTTGGCATGTGTTGATTGCCCTGGCATTTTCATGTACAAGACTACAACATGCTTCGTCAATCATGAACGTGTTCGGTGTCATGACAACCTGACTACCAGGTGGGCATCGGTGATGGCATTGGAAATGCTTCATACTATCGGGCATGGTCTTTCCCTTAGACAGATAGATTTGGGGGCCCTGGTATGATATCAAATGAGTCAGGACCATGAGAGCGATGACCAATTTATAAGTCAAGTGTTTATGGCACAAGACTTACCTCCGTTCCAGCCGACGATTCCCACCGAGAGGCAGTAAAGCTGTTCCTGCTATTGCTCGTATTCTTTTCGGTTTTGTCATTATACTTGCCACCCACCACCTTGACTTTGCCGGCCTTTGCAATACAGTTTGACTCGTTGCTATTGAGGGTGAAATAATCCTCGACCTCTCTGAATTCGGGTGGGTTCAAGCTCCGTATATGATTCATTTCTTCCTCGCAAGTCACATGGTTGCGGAGACACTTCTCCGATGCCATGTTAGTACAATTCATTGTCGTCGTTTGAGCTGTCACGACCCAACTGTCACGCTTCAGCTGCAGAAGAGGTTTTGTTCAGGGGAGGTAGTCCTTGTGGTTCTCTGCAACTTTCTTTCTTTCTTTCTCTCTTTCTTTCTTTATCTGTTGTTTATTCGTACTATGTACTGATGGCTACCGGCAAACCCGATCGAGGGTTAGATACTCCAGGAGGCTTTCACACACCTGCCTTGCGATCGCAGCAATACATAAGGGCTATCCACCTTGTAGGGGACCCCGATTGGGAGAGCACGCGCCAGTCCCATTCAGCAACCATATCAAGCTGCAAAGCCGCAGTTTGGCTTGTGATCGCGGAGTTGGAAATTGTGCACGGAGTGCACGGAGAGGATGGGGCACGTTAAGCGGTCCTGATAGGCTATGGCCATCAAGCCGGTGGGGTTCGAATGGGCCAAAAAGATATCTAAGCCGTGGGCAAAAAAGGTCGGCTATCAGGTTCTAGTCTCAACGCAGTGCAAGCACTTTGTATCAACACGGAGGCACGTTTCATTACTTGTGCCCCGGATCTCAGCCGGGCGTAGGAAGGTAGCTCAAAAAACCCTTTTTTGGCAGGCATGAGCTGAAACTAATCATTCGATACCACTTGCATTCTACGAACGTTGACAAGCATTCCAAGTTCACTGGCTTGGTGTGCATTCCCTGTATTCCTTGCCTCGCAAGGTCCGCTCTACGGTCCTAGCCTAGGCCCACACGCTTTTGTGAGCGCGTGTTTCCTCGCGTCTACACTCCCTATTCCACCCCAAAACTTCAATTGCAAGTGTCGTGGTCAGTGGCAAACGCTGCCTGGCTTACGCTCTTGGTAGTGGGAGAGCGTTATCGCTGCTGCAGCCTCGCTCGACTGTTGCCAGATGTTGAGGTCCTCGGGCATGATTTCGTTCCATACAGACGTTCAGGGCCCTTGAAGCACCCAGGACTTTTACGAGTCCGAGCTCTATCTCTTTAAGACATCTATGCAGAAGGGGAGATAAACTACATGGTAGCACCATTTGGTTCAAACAAAATTAAAATAGTGCAGGAGTGGGAGAGGGGGAAATAGTACTTGGGGGGAGGGGATCCCCCCCCCTCCACCCCTCCCCGGTGTTGTACTAGTATCTGTTCCTTTAGGAGTGATAAAATTTATTCTGAAGTTATTCTGAAGCTCACAGCTGCTGCGTATCAAATTGACCGTTTGGTGAGCGAAAGAACTTGATTTGTGATACGATACGGTGCATAAATTTATCTATCCCCCGCGTTACCACGCACGATAAGACTATGCCCACGTCACACATTTGCACGAGTATTTGGCGTGCGATCGATCGTTCCAACCTGAGTGAAGTCACGTTTTGTTCCGGAGCCGGTCTTGAGAAAGGTCATTGAATTGAAAATGAACTTTCGTGAAAATGACCTCAGAGCGAATTAAAGTGACCAGCCCACCTTTATGTGATCGTGCGTGAGCGTATGTGATTACGCGTGGTCACATGTGAATCGTGGCGGAAGATTAAGAAAATGGGCCTTAGATGTGACCGTGCGGTCACTCGTAGATGGAAGAAGGCCATAAAAATACGAAACTGTTCGCGCAAATGCAAATGAATGGTTCATAACTGACCTTGATCCTAATTGTACGGTACATATGAACATACGTAGAGCTACCGTAGATAAGAATTCGTAACTTTTCGCGCAAACGCAAATGAATTGTTCGTAATCATTCTTGATCCTTATTGTACGACTCACGTAGATATCTCTATGCGGTCATCGGTCATTGTTTTGGCCGTGGGACAAAAAGCCTTCAAGTGTTCGTGCATGATCGTGTGTGAAGACACGTGGTCACATGTGAATTGTGATAGAAGATTAAATAAATAATACCCTGGAAACAGAAGTATTGACTCCTTCTGTCTGATCTAGATATTATGGTATACCCATAATCTGAAATAATATGTATACATAATCCAGTATTAGGGAACTAAACTAATTCCTGCGTATGATTTTGGGGGACGAGGAGGGGGGGGATGTCACTTTTTCGTAAACTACACAACCAACGGAAGATCCTAATCTGCACAACCAATGGAGGCTACACCAAACTGCACCGTCCTAATCTCCTAAAGTCTGTGATATTTCTTATCCGCCTTGTATTCTGTGAGGGTGGCTTAACCGTTGAGGGACCGCTGAGGGAACAAGCTTCGAACCGGTGTTAGACAGTTTATAAAGGAAACCAACACTTAACTTGCTTCAGGGTGGGACGGTGGGAATTTCATCGTTGGTTCTTCAAGCCTTCACGGAACAATGGCACCAGAGGGTGGCAAAGATCTTGATGCTCGGTGCAGGTGGGCAACCCTTGCTAGATCTTTGTGAGGTGGAGAGGATAACGGTCTGTCCTCGTTCCGGCCACGCGCATACACTGGGCAAGTCTAGACTGTTGTGCTGCTAATGCTCTTTCCTCCCTCACAATGATGCTAAGTGGGGCTAGCATGAGTAGGAGCTGTAACAGGGAATCAATGACGTAGATGCAGAGTGGTTTCCTGTGTTGCCAGGTCTAGGTATTTGGTTAGAGTACCAGGGTTACATCCGGCCTGCGGCACGAGGACCTCCCACCCTGGTGGGAAAAATCACTGCTTGCGCTTGAGATGCCGGCTGTTATGATTGTGTTGCATGGGTTGTCCCACCTGTGTGTGTGTATTGAGCTGGTCAGTAACACTGGGAGTGGTGCTGCTGTGAGCTGTCACTTTCCATGTTTGGCCTTTGTGCTCAATTTTTAAGAGCTCTTGGACTGTTGTGAGAATCGAACTGCCAAACAACAGAGCATTGCATTCCCCACGACCTTCAGAGTGACAACAGAACCACAGAAGCTTCCAGTGCAACATACTGTGCCTAGCAGGCTGTTTTACACGCAGGCCTGTAGATGCAGGGTCAGACAAATTACAAATTATCTTATCAACTACCCCAATACTTTTCCAAAAGGGGCGACG
>JALLPA010000644.1:0-13666 GCA_036939895.1 Thalassiosira exigua
AGTTGCTGAGAATTAATTCCGCTAATTTTGGGGACCTGCATTGCATTACAGACCTTATGGTACCCAACTGGCACCTACCCGGTACCCTACAAATATCTCGCGGATATCGGGTGCCACCTGATACCCACCCACCCGAAATTTTTGACTATGTCAATCACTCGGGTATCTACCCACCTGCTTTTGGTTTTTTATTGATCGGGTAGAAATCCCTGCCCGTGAGACCTCAATTTTTTTGGCAGTAGGCCGCCGCGCCGGCATCAGGTCCCCATTCTTGGGCCCCAATGACACACAGATATTGGACATTTATTGGTTCAAAATAGGTTTTTACTCGTAGCTGCTGGGCTGGGCATCCCACCTGAAGCATCCCGTGGTGCGTGGTCGATTTTGTTTGGCTATCATGCGCCAGCAACACACCGAACGAGGGATATTTTAGCGATCATATTCAGTATCATTGAATATTATCACTTCGTATACAAATCGCTAAAAGTAACGCTGTTCGGTGTGTTGCAGTCAGCAATTTGGCACCAATGCATGATGCGTGGGTAGTTCTTGGACATTTATTGGTTCAAAATAGGTTTTGACCCGTAGTCTACGCCCTCGCCGCCCCCACTCCGCTTCCGCCCCCCTTGCCCCTTGCCCTTGTTGCGAAAGCCCTCGCTCGTCCGTGCCCGCCGTCGCGTCCATCCCACCGCGCCCTCCGCGACGCTGGAAGTCTGAAACGTGACGACGCGGAGGCGGCGACCGGGAACGGCACGTCGTTCCGCGGCAGAGCACGAGGCTGATGGCAAACTTATGCCCCGCACCCGCTCGAGGACCCTTCTTGAGAGAAGCCTGTTAGTGAAGCACTGGGCCCCACTGGACGCTGTTGTCACAAGTCACAACTGCTTCATCATGACACGAGTTTGGCTTGGAGTTTTCTTTTTGATACCGTTGGCAAATAATGTAGGATGCATCTCTGCATTCCAACCTCCAACAGCAACGAGATTAGCGCGCTCGCAGCTGAATTTTGGGGGAAATATTCCTCGTGTAGTGGTGTCTCTATCGAAGACGAATGAAAGCGACCAAGAAGAGGAATCCCGACTACCATTCTTGTCGAGGGCCCTGCGGAGTCTGCGTAATAAAAATGTGGACAAGGCTTCTGAGGACACTGATATAGGAGGTAGCCACGTTGATTCAGAAGCTGCCGTGTTGCGAGCGCTGGCGGAAAGGACGAGGCTCGAGGCACACAAGATGGACTTGTTACTTACGTTGGGAAAGATTGAGAAGCTCCGAGACGATTTACAAAACGAGAGGGATCTGGAAGCAAGGAACATTCTTCTCAAGCGTGCTGACGTATTGATGGAGAAAGTAAACGGACCAGAACGAACCAGAATTAGTCTTGTTGAAAATGCCGAAATCAAGGAGGGTGCAACTAAATCCGTCGAAAGCCAAAGTCGCAATAAAGTTGAAAGCAATGAAAATGGAGACAAGAACATAGTGCAGGAAATACTCAATGGCGAAAAACCGTTGTTAAGCGATGACAAGCGTCAGGATGCCGTTGACGCGTTTGAGAAGCTTCCTCCTCAAATCAAGGACATGATGGCGAAGTCCGTTGGCATGGCAAGCGGAGAGAATGCAACAGCAGTTATAGAGAAACTTATGGCCGAGAATAGGCTCTATGAAGGTGACAACGACGAAAATTTTTCAATGATAGCCAAGGCTGACGACGTGAGTGCGGCGATGTATTTTTTTTGTTATTTTTTATTTTTCTCTCATCATATGTCACTTTGGAAGGTGGAGGATATATTTGTCGATCTTGATTTTGCCGAGGTAAATTCCTTTGTCGAAAGTCTTTTGCCCGAGGTGACGAGGAAGTTCCCTGTTGAGGAGAAATACATTGATGCAGTATACAGTGAAATATTGGGGAAAGATACATTCAATCCAACTGGAAAGCCGATGGCGGTTCCGGGGGGGTATTTGATTCGTGGAGAGAGCAAAGTGAAACCAAGGCAAGGGATTCAAGAGGGTGATCTTTTGATGGAAGCTCTGGATCGAAAAATATCACAATCTTCTCTGGCTGGGAAAATCCAAGCCCATTATTTACTTGACCCCACACCACCCTCTGGGGAGGAAATCTTGAATGAAGAGGACGAAACGCCAGTTCTGTTCATATCCAATTACGATATATCCCCAGACACGCAATTGTGGGTGAAGCCTACAGTGACTTTCTTTGGCCTTGCTTCCATCGCAACATTCGCTTTGGGTTCCTTTTCGTTCAATGAGGAAGTACTCAACCAACTATCAACCAGCCTTGATTCAGGGAATGGCAGCCTGAACTTTTTATACGAGCTTTCATTGCCTCTTGCCTTGTCAACTCTTGCTATTCATCTGCTACATGAAGTTGGTCATCTCATGATTGCTGTCAAAGATGACATTGACATTGGCTTCCCAACATTGATTCCAAGCCTCCAGTTTGGGCTGACAGGAGGGATAACACCCATCAAGTCACCTCCAAAGAATATTAAGTCTCTGTTTGATTTCGCTATCTCGGGTCCCCTGTTTGGCTTGGTTGCATCTTTTTTCTTGCTCTATTTGGGCTTGGAGACGACGGCATTCATGGACTCCTCAGCTCAAGCGCAACTACCTAGCGTGCCGGTTGAAATATTAAGGTCTTCATCTCTTGGTGGTGCCATGGTCGACTACTTGTTGCAAGGTGTGCTGAACTCACCAGATCCGTCATCTGAAATGATTAAACTTCACCCATATGCCATAGCAGGTTTTGCGGGACTTGTAACCAATGCGCTGAGTCTGCTGCCGATTGGCAACACTGATGGAGGGCGAATATGCCTATGCTTCTTTGGGAGATCTTTTTCTCGTGTGGTCCAAGGGACGACCTTGTTGGCCCTTGTTGTTGCAGGTCTCTTTGGGTTAGATCAGGTCAACACCCTGCTGTGCTATGCTGTTTATTGCCAATTCTGGCAAAAAGAAGCGGAAGTACCTTGTCGCAATGAAGTTGATGAGTTGGATTCTGCGAGAGGCTTCATCGCTATCGCCGTCGGGTTCCTGGTCATCCTGACATTAACGCCACTGCCTTGATCATTCACGCATTAGATGGCGTAAGCTTATCTAGCCCAGGAGTAAAAACAGGTAACGATAGTAAAATATGGTCGCCAACACCATGGCACATGTCCACTGAAAAAAAGCGTTAGAGCCCAGATTTGAAGATTGGTTACAACCAGACGAAGGAGGATTCCAATATTGTAAAAGTATGTAGGGAAAGGAGAAAGAATCGGCACCTTTTATTTAAGTAGGAAAACACACTGCAAATTTTAAAATGCAGCCAATAGCTGGGATCTTTGAAAAGTCAAGTGCCAATAACAATCAATTTCCACTCATAATTTTGTCTTCATTTGTTAAATTTCGAAAGAAGTTGTGTCTCTGTTTTGTTCATTATTGGCACGAGGCATGGAATTCACCTATGTGTCCAAGGAAGCAGAATCAACATGAAATAATCCTCCAAGCACCAAGACAGGTATATATCTCTTCACTTGTCAGAATGTCACCACCCCCAGTAACAGGCCCTTCTGACGAATATACAACAACAATAAATATAAAGACTGCTCCTGAAATAGAACACTTTTGCTGGACAAGTCGCCTTAGGTATTACAAAAGAGAAGCATACCAATGCACAGGGACTAACATCTCGTGGATCATTTCATTTTGTAGATGTGCAATTGTTCCTTCTTTTACAATATTGTATGTGCTCAAAGGGTAACCTCATATGAAGGAATCACATAAAGATCATGCGTTGTCAACTGGCCTATCAGAAGTATCTAAATTCAAACAAAGTTTGACATTCGGATTTATGGCAACATCATGAAGGGCCTTGGACATAAGCGCCTTGGACATAAGCGGCTATGACAGAGCATGTTGCTGAAAGCCAGTTTTGACTGATCCAGTCATTTTTAGTACGAGATAAACAAAAACCACTATTACGTAAATAAAATCCTCATAGATTACTTTTTTGCTGATCTCAGCTGCGTATATTTATTAGCAGTTAAACTCAAGCAGTCATGGTGTCCCTTTTTCACTGATGCCTGATAAATACTTTTCATGTTAACAAATAATTAATTTTACCCGGCGCATTATTTTCCACGAATGGTAAACATTTAGTCGTAGTTGAAGATGTTTTATTTGAATGCTGAGTAGATTATTTGCATCTTGTTAAAAATCCTTAGTCATTATAGTACACGCTTTGGCCCGCACGGGAGCAAGCTCAGAACTCACATCAGCAGGTCTAACTTCATCACTTCTATTTCTTCTTCGTTTGGGGAGGAGGCATATGAGTAGTGCCAACTTTGCGCAGGTTTCAGTGCACAAACTTTCAGTTACTGTATGGCACCGGGAGACTGTCAGGCTGCATCGCAGATATCAATGAGGTGGACGTTATGGTCTCAATGTCTTGCGTTGCGTGATGCGAGTCCCTGGTTATTTGCTGTGTTGTGCTGTACCGTCTAGCACGTGGATGGTGGTTTATCTACCTACCCTACAATAGAGTAGTAAGAAAATCCATCAAGAGCTGGCAGTTTAATGTCCTCTAGTTCCCCCTCTTAGGTGCGGCCGGATTGCCACCAATTTTGACTTTGACAGCAACGCACCATTCTTCATTACATTGGGAAGAACCCACCTTAACAATGGCAATTAGAGGAGTTTTTAAGAGGGGATTGAAATTATGAGGAAATTCATGCCAAATTTGGTGCCGGATTTCTTTATGTATATACCTAGCACTTTTTTTAATATGTTGTCCAGCGGTACGTGCATGAATTAGCTGGGATCGAAACCTATCCTGTACACACGATATGTAGATATATTGAGACCTGTTAGTCTGACTGCACCTCTCCATGCCTGGTGTCCCACATGCTAACCGTTGGTGTCGTTGGACATGGCAGGTTCAAGGTGCTAAGTGCCAATGACCAGTGTGTTGTTACCCAGCAGTGGAAGAGTCCCCATAGGGGCCAGAGCATGCACAGAGAATAGACGAGATCCCGGAGCCACACAAGGTGACAAGATCTCATCCACGCTGGAGCAGACGACGATGTGTGAGACAAGAGGAGAAGCCACGCCGATCTAGCCATATCAATAACTTAATCTGCTGACCTGCATGACTTTTAGTCCTCTTCAGCACAGCAGGTTAAGCCCTTGGACTCAGCTGCCATCCCTGTCGCTACAGCGGCGGAGAAAGCCCCAGGAGGAAGGCCACTGACTCTTTCGGCCGTGGCCACGCTGAGCCTGCTACCAGGCCTGTGCTCAAGCTCGCACGCGACAACACAATCGACGCCGACGACCAGAACGACGTGAATGCGTGCAACCATCCATAGCACGGCGCAACACACGGATCCACCCATCATCCGGTGCTGGGAGGACTCCATCTGCCCCCCAGCGTTCACCCTATGCCTCCTGTTGCGACCGCCGATGCCGATCCTTCAGGCACGCCGGATTGTCACTTTTGGACTCTTTGCCCAGACTCCGGGCTGCGGGCAGGCTTCTGCCTTCTTCAGCGAAGAGCCCCTCCCTCTCATGGTCAGTGAGGGCCGTAGCCGGCTCGGACCAAAGTAACAACGGAAACCCATAACCCATTTGTCACAGGGACAAGGGGATGATCATGGCATATATTCTGGCAGGAAGAGCCACACGCTCCTCAATCCCCAAAGTCTTCCCTGACTTGGCAAAAATGGGAGTTGACCCACCGTCCAAGCCCCAAGTGGCCCACCTCTAAGGGTGGCATTCGGCTATGAAGGTCAAGCCCCTGTGTGATCCGACAAGATTACGCAAAAAGCGACCTAGTTTGGACTTGCGGGGCACACACACCAACTTACAAGGGTGTGGTGCCTCCCATCCACCGAAAATGGGGCTGCAGAACACATCCCCCAAACCTACCATCAGCCAGGGCATTCCCACCTTTTTTACTCTCTAGCAGCTTACGTCGAATCAACGAAGACGAAGCTGATCTGAGGCACCAACAGAAACGTTTGCACTCTCAGTCGGACTTACACGGCAACCAGCGGATGTTTTCAGTTGAGTTACAATTTTTAGAGCTATCCCAGAATAAGTCACACCTGATCTATAAGGGTGTGTTGTTCCCCAGCAGTGGTCGAGTCCTCATAGGGACTAGACCATGCATGATGGATAGGTGAGAGCTCGGAGCTACACAAAGTGGTGAGATCGAACCCACGCCGGAGTGTACAATGATGAGCAAGATGAAAGGAGAAGCCACGCTGATCTAGCCGTAGCCATACTAACTTGACCTGCTGACCTGCACGACTTTTAGTCCTCTTCAGCACATGATGCACACCCCAGTCCTATTTTTGCCCGACCTCACTCGTTGCCTTTGCACCACTTGCTACAGCACCAGAAATATTCTTTAGTGGATATGGTCGGCAACAACACCACAGGTGAGAGGTGATCCTTTGTTATTTTTTTATGCTGACAGCAGTAGCTTGATCATACGGACTTACCCATTTGTTGGGGCTATCTGATCATGTTCCGACATAAAGCATTGGTGTCACGTCTCAGTTTGTTATCTTTCTTGGAAAACAAACAAACAACTAACTGATGGTCTTCTTGACGAGAGGGAAATGAAGCAATTGCAGGGACAAAATTGGGTGTGATGAGGATGGGGCAACTTGGAAGACAGGTGAGGAGAACTTTTTATTTCTGATGGAAAAGTTTAGCTATGCTTATGTCAAATTCCCATGCAGACCAAAGAAAGAGTCAAGTCGCTGATCTGGTGGCTAGCGGTACTAGCGGCAAGGATCATGGTCAAAGGTATGGAAGAAACACCGGACCTGGATGGCAATGGATGGGACATCACCGGGGCAACACACATCATCTTCAGCAGGCTCGGGCATGACGGACTAGCAGGTGTTTGGAGAGGGAAAGGGGAGTCAGTTGATGATGTGGAGTTGTTCCGTTTTCTCCCCCACAATGTCACATGTATTGAAGAACAAACGATTGTCAATTATCAAATCAAAGTACAGGAAATCTTGATTTTTAAATATCGATTCAAGGTGAAACCCATAAAGGTGAACACGTTTGTAAAACTGTTTATTACTAATTCCTACGTATTGACTCCTTTCCCATCAAATCTCAATCCAGGGAGAACATCCAATGGGCGTGTTTTGAAAGTTCGTAACAAACTTCAGTTCACGCTTGGCGATTTCTACGTAGCTCGTACGGATGTCGTAAAATCAAATAAGTTCCTTCGTACATCTTAGAGATCTAAAAATAATAAATGCAGAAGCGGCACAGGTCACAAGTGGCAAACGCAAGATTTCATCCGACGGAATATATTTTTGGCAAAGGATTCTTTATGTGCAACACGTGACGTGGAATACGACCAAAACATTATTTTAGCTACTCTCTCTCCCTCCCCCTTTATAATACGTTGAGGAAAAAATGGCGGACGAACGATAGTGCCGACGTGAAAGCACTGTCGCAGCAGCGCCAGCCATCAATATAAGCAGATGTTTTTATCGGCCACGAAGCAAGGGGTGTGGATATCTGCCTACATCAACAATCGGCGATAATGCAGTGGCGAGATTGAGGGGGAACCATAGGGAAATTTGAGTTTTTTTTTCATTCGTGGTGGATGTTTTTTATTCATACGTATCTTATACCTATTCCTACGTGAAAGATTTTTTGTTCGCCGGTGAACAAGCTTGATATCTACGTGCATTTCCTAGGCTGAAATTCCATCATTAGGCCTCCTTTGGAGTTTCTCTCTGAGGGTATCACCGGGTGTATATTTATCTGTTGGCAGCGAGTACCGGATGTTTGGTCACGTTTGGGCAGCATGCATGTACTAGATGGCAACATATTGTTCACAGATACTGGTCGGGATATACTCTTCCCTTGAGAAAGCTGGGAAGTGCAGAGAGAGGGGGGGGGAGGAGTACTTGGGGGAACTCCGCCCCCCTCTCCACCCCCTGGAGGGCTCCACCCCCCAACAACCCCTCCTCGTAAAAAAGATACTCTCTCTGTCCCAAAAAAAACTTTTCCTTTTGACGGACAGACGCTGTACCAAAAATCTTTTCGTTTTGTCAACGTCAGTACTACTAGTTCCTAAGCACAAACAGAGGGTCCGCGCTATCATCGCGGTGGCTCTATCATATGTATCGGGAGTACAAAAATGATAAATATACTAAATTTTTCAAGTTCAACCATATCTATTAGGCACGATACAATTTGGTAAATTATAAATATTTAATAAAATCAAACCTCGTCACATTTTATCCGCCGGCATCTCCGCCAATGACGGTATCCTCAAGAGATTAAGACCGGATCTGCCTTTTCGTCTTATTCAACACTCAAGTTCACAAATAAAATATGCTCCGCTTGCATCATTAAATGCGTTTTGATGAGATGGTTCCAACGGTATGTGGTACATTTTCATAGCACTGTGAAACTTGCAATAATCGGTCCAAAAACCTCAAAAGGAAAACTCATTTTGGGACAGAGGGAGTAGTTCATTATGGTACGATAGTTAGGTAGATAGGTTGTTGATGACGGACAAATCAATTTCATAAAAGGCTCGGAGTGGCACTGGTACTTTGTATGGAGGGATGTTGAGGTCTAAAATAAGACAAAGTAAACTAAGTAGGTAAAGTCCATCTAGGAAAATCCTTAAGTAGAGGTAACAGTCAGTTAACTTATTATAAAAACATTGATAAACGAAGCTTAGAAACAATGACGTACGTCCACTGAGATTATGTCAATTTACAATTCCCATATCACTAATAAATCTGCTTGGATTTTTAACCAAAATTTCCGCCTCTTGAGCACTCAAAGTGATAGTTTTTGATCGCATCGCCAACTCACCAACATGCCGTCAAACCGATGATGTCGAGCGAAGTTAACACGTACTCTGGAATCAGAAGTTCACCTGGGAGAACTTAATTCATCAAATACTGATGCAGACAGTAACGTAGTCTCTGCAGAGGCAGAAGCATTGGCCACAGCACTAGAGCGACCGAGTGCTCCGTGTCGCTCCACCAGCTCACAAAACCATACATCGTGTAGCACAAAAAAGGGTAGAATCGATATCTCTCCAAGCTAATGCTTCTATGAAGGCTCGGGCTAGCGTACACCTGTCGAGTGTCATTTGGCATACGTCCAAGCTCAGCTCGTTTGACCTTGAGTTTGTTAGTGTGATGCATATGATCCGCTTGAACAAAGTCTGTTCCTTTCGCTCAAATACATAGATCATACATACCTGCTTACCTTGCTGAACACAGAATGTTTTGCTCATGTGCTGTAAGCCTGGGCTGTTCAATTGTCACACGTTTGGTATCGAGCGCATGTTGCCTGAGATTATTGTTCTAATAGAGCCGAAAATAAAAAAAACTCCGCCAATACACTGGCGCGGTGGAATGGTATTGCATGCGCTCGTTGCATTGCCATTGAAATGTATGCCCTTTTGAGTGCACATCTTCGAGTCCTCCCATTACTTTGAGGACAACATGGGCAGGATGCATTTGACAACCTGGCATCGACTGATGAAGGAACGAAGGTACACCCAGAAGGCGTGCGATATCAAAGGTATGCCTGGAAGGCATTTGCTCGGACAGAAATTAGCGGACGCGAAAAAAACGAATTACTAGTTTTAGGGTTACTTTTGCTGAAGCAAATAAATGTTAATTTTAATCTTTGTGCTGTAGTAGTCCCCGGTAACATCGTCACAACAATTTTGTCCAGAGGCATCACCGTCGTTCTGCGGTGGCGACCTCGTTTCATGTTGCCGACGTTTTGCGTGGCTGTCGTCCCGCATCACTGCCGTCCGGCGGCATCGCTGTCCGGCGGTTTCGTCGCCTGACGTCGCCGTCATCATGCGCGGCTGTCGCCTTGGGGCATGCTCGTCCTGCCTGCTCCCCCCTCCCCGTTCTCCTCCTGACTGGCTTCATCCCACAGCTGATGACCTCCACCCCGCCAAGCCCTCATGGCCGCCGCTGACCTCGGCACAATCGAGGGGTCGCATCGTACCATGCGCACATTATTGTGATTGTGAATGAACAGTATTGGACATGTTTGTGGGCTAAAATGTGGGCAATAATACGAATTCTAATTTAAGTGTGTAACGACCAATTATTCAATAAACAGAATATTTACAGAGCCCCTACAGCCAATCCCAGCAACTTGGAATTAGCACAACTACACACGTACCACAAAATGCTTGCAAGATAATCAAACTTTGAGGAGGTTTAACCCTAGACGTCGGAGGCAATATAACATCCCAACTACGAGAAAAAGCGAAGGAAGCCAAAAACTGACTTTGCCGCCGCTCTAACTAGATGAGCGATTGACAACCGAGCCTAGAAGACGATAGACGCACCACCAAATGTAATTATAAAGTCCCCTTTATTTTCAAGATAACGATGGGTTGTACTTGCAATATGAAGAAATATCTTTCTCTTTCTGCCAACTTGAGTTAAAATGCAAAAGTTACATGGCCCTAACTAATGTAGCCAGAAACTGCAGTTTTCACCTTTTCGGGTTTTGCCTTTAATCGGTCTGTATTTTTTACCATAGAAAGCAGCAACAACAAATAAGCAAGTAAAAAAAAATGAAAGGTCAGAGTTGAACCGCGCGTTATTAAAATGCTCTTATCTGTCAGACCGCTGTATTCTATCGATTGCGATGTTGTAAGGAGATCACATCCAATGGCTACATGGGAATGAGGGTAAGAAGCATCAGAAATCCAGCGAATGAAGCCAGCAGAACTCTAGAAATATCCACGTCATCCACCTCGTTTCTCATGGGAATCTCAAGCTCTGTTTGGAAAAATACTAAGTAACCAAAGTAGAATAAAAGAAGGTCGGACTGAGAAATACCCAGTAGAAATAAGGCCGCCAATGACACGAATGAGATCGCCTGAGTTCCTGACCGCCCAAAAAGTGCCATCGATATCCTGCCGCCATCAGTTCCTTCGCAAAGAGGCAATTAGAAAAAAATGTGTAAAGTGCGCGTCTCAACATACAATAACAAAAGATCAATACTCACTTCCGGCTGGCACCAATGCCAACGCATTCACAATTAAGGAGAAAAAACCTGCTACTGCAAACGGATGCAATGCAATCAGTGTTGAAGCCAAGGCCTGAGCTCCTTCAGCGGATGAAGGCACATTGAGAACACCATTGCCCAAAAAAAGGTCAATGAGTCCTCCCCCAAGACTGCTTTGGCGCAAAATTACAAGGGGCAATCCAGGAAAAGACTGAACTGTAGCTGCATCGGCAGTGGCTGTCAAAATCAGGCCATAACAAAGCACGAGGATTGATCCAATCATGCCCGCCAATGGCCCAGCGACCGCGAAATCGATCAGATCTTGTTTGTTCTTCGGAGAAGTTTTCAATGAGGTGATGGCGTTTGTAATGCCACTCATCACAGATGGAACAAGGGTTGGGATATTGGCCTCGAAATTCTTTGACTTTGCCACAGCTTGGTGTGCGATCTCATGGACACATTGGAGGGCCAAGAACGAGAGGAAAAGTGGGATCGACATCTCAGACAGCCACGACAAATCGGTTGACATCCCCGCATCTGCTAGCTCCATTTGCTCCGTCGCCTTTTCCAAGAGCTTCGGGTTTGCCAGGAAAGGGTATATCGAGCCATACCAAACAGTTGCAATACCAAATGCCGAAATGAAAGTCCTGAGAATGAATGCTGGCTCACGCGCCACATCGGGTCCGGCGACCAACAGAACCTGAGGCCAATTTAGAGGGTCCAACTGTATGCGCTCATCGTCCGTGTTAGGGAAGGGATCCTTGAGCAAAAACACCGAAATGGACTCTCTCAGGCGAGCATCATTGGCAATGCGCCTGTCAAGCTTTTCAATGACTTCGTCGCCAGAGTCGCATTCACTTCTTCCCCGGATAATCTAGGCGGATATAAGGCACTTGAGCCAGTCAGTCTTTGGAATAAGGCAAACGACATATTCTTAAGGGCTCACCCAACCACCTGGGACCTTGATTGGATTGGATGATGGGGTAAATGCTCTAGTTGGCGCCACGACATCGTTGAGGAAGGCATCCACCTGTCTCTTGTCCGGTGTTTCATCTTCCTTGCGTGTCGACTTCGGATAGAGAGATTCCATCATAAAGGAGAGATCTTGCTCCGGCCCCGAGTTGTCATCCTCGTCACCGGAAAACAAGCGGCTGAAGGTACCTGGGGTGTCTTTTTTCGTGTTCTCTCCGTCAATTCCAATTCTGCCTTTCTCCTCGCCTTCATTCCCGAACAATCCGAAGATTCCTCCCCCATTCTTTTTCCTCTTTTGTTCTTCTTCCCATTCATCTTCCAGCAACGACTTCGCCAATTCAGTTTCATTAACCACATTGGTCACAATGTTCTTGAGGAATTTCGGCACTTCGTCCAATTCTTTGAGCTTCTTTTGTATTTGCTCCTCCGTGAATACCGGCGCATCACTGTCACCCTCCAACTTTTCGTATGCCCTCTCGATGATCTTCCTCGCCTTTTCTTTATCTGCATCATTGGCGAAGTCGGATTCGACTGTGATGCTCTCATAGTCCATGCCATCGTCATATATTTTCTGCACGATGCGGGTGGCATTCAACCTATCCACTGCACCGGGAGTGTCTCCGTCTACCCCGAATCCAACGGTCTTGGCCACGAGCACTTTCATGAATTCTGGCGCTCTCTGGAATCGCTCTACTCGTCTTTCCATCTCTTCGGAAGACAACGATGGGCGCGAAAGAACTGTGGCATCGGCCTTTTCTGATGGAGTCGCCGAGGCTGTTGACGCAGCAGCATCGGCAGCCTCTGGTTCGGCTTTGGCCACAATGGACACGGCCACGGGCTTTACTTCTCCCTTCTCATCCGTAACCAGCTGCGCTTTCAACCTCTGCAGCTCCTCCTCCAACAACCGTTGGTCCTTTGTATCGGCCTTGTCTTGCTTTTTGATGCGCTCGAGCTTGGCGCTCAGCTTGGCGATCTTTTCGAGCGTCAATTCCACCTGACGCTTGTCCGCCTCCAGGCGAATACGTGCTGCCTGTGCGCGCAATTTTTCCGCTTGAGACAAGGGAGATAACTCTTCTTCTTTTTCTGCCTTTGCTATCTCCACAACAGCCTCCTGAACAGGGGCGGGTGATTGTTCCATCTCACTCTTGATGGGCGTTGCTTCTGCTTCGGACCCTTTCTCTTTCCCTTCCAGCGAGTCAAGATATTGAGTGGCAAAAAATGGGGTTGCTTCCTCGTCCTCAGTTTTCTCATCGGGTTCCTTGCCGTCTCCTCCTTCACTTCCTTCGTCCTCGCCTTTGTTTTTCCTGAGCAACCGGCGAAAGAGCCCCACTGACACATCGCCACGAGGAGCCGCCGGGAGGTTGGCGTTTGGGCTCGGCTGGGACAGCTCGCATCCCGGGCGCAGACGAAGCGGATGCCTCCCGACGTTTGTGTGAAAAGAGCTGCCGACCGAGGCAAATGTCAAAAGGGCAACTGCTACTGCCCCGACGGATGCCGTCGCCTTGACCATCTTCTTCATCGTCGTCGTCGTCGTCGCCGCCGTCGCGTCTCCGTCGCCCTGCCGAACCCGGATGATTTTTTGTGATGTGTGTGTATTATTGCCTCTGTATCGGCACTCGTGTAGAAAAAACATCGCTTGGATATAACCTTCCAACAGGAC